>JAYMTE010002108.1:0-11816 GCA_036897545.1 Pelargonium fulgidum
TGACCCCTCATGTAATTGCTTGAACACATTGCTATGGTTGCTCTTTAACTTGTCTATGACAAGCTTGGAGGTTCCAAGAACAAGAAGAGAGGCCAAGACTATGGGGAAGAGGGTTTGGATCCGGCGATCGACCGAAGATTGCTTCTTCATTTGGGATTGGATTGATTGAGGTTGAAGATGAAGATTGTTGAGATTGAGGGGTTTTTGTTGTTTAACTAGTTGTTGGATATTTTTTTAAAATTTTATTTTATTGGTGTCTTGAGTTCTAAGCATTTGAGAAGTAGTACTCATGCAACAACTTGCTGGTGGGCTCTAGCTTTTTTAGGTGGCTCTTGTTTTTAATTTAGTATGTTAAATGTTAGGCATGAAAAATATTATTGAAATGGTTTATGAACACATATGAGTCAACCAAAAGTAAACAACTATGATCAATGGCGATTTTAGCTTACTAGTCATGTCACGCTGATATCAACGATATTTTTTTTAAATTTCGTCGCTATTTGGCGGTAGTCAACTAATGTGTTAGTGTGAGTGATTTATTTTATTTATTTTATTTTTTTTATAGCAGAATCTAATTATTGAATCAATTGACTTTCGAGTAAAATGATTATTCATTATACTACCACTAAAAAATAGAGAGGGTCAATTTGTGTTCGCATGTTATGTTACGAGTTATACTCAAACATGATCCGATTAGTCATTAAACGAATTAAACTAGTTAACATCAATCTAATCAATCTAAATCGAAACTAGTGTCATAATACTAGTCATCACTCAAATTACGGGCCCTAACCTATATGGGCACCATCAAAGTCGTTTAATATTCCTTTGAACTTGAGGTTCTCTATTTTCCTTTTCATTTCGATAATGCGTTTTTTAGGTGGCAAGTTATAATCTCTAACAACGATGAAATTCTAACTTAAAAACGAATTTTAAGTTTAATTAATTTCTTTTAACGCTGATGAAATGCTTAAGAGATTTAATTTTGTACTCAAATTAGTAACGAGTCAAAATAGCCTTGAATTTTGAAACAATCGACATATTCTTAACAAGTGCATACAAAATTCAAATGTGAAAAAATATAAATTAAGCCCAGATTTGGGCCACATTTCTAATTTAGAAAAGTGATTGGACTTGTAAGAAAAAAAAAGTATACTTTATTTTTATTTATTTATTTTTAATTTGAGTAAAAACTAAAAGGGTTTAAGGGGTTCTGTGACCCTCTATATCTTATCATTATGAATGGACTCTGTGTTTTCCGTACACTTAGCCTCCGGCTGCCGGCGGCGAAGACATACAGCTTCCTCCGCCGCCACCGCGGCCTATTCTCTACCTGCGCCGCCGCCGAGGGAAGAAGCAAGGGGAAGGTGATTGTCATCTCCGGTCCCACCGGAGCCGGGAAAAGCAAGCTAGCCTTGGAGCTCGCCAAGCGCCTTGATGGCGAAATTGTCAGCGCCGACTCTGTACAGGTTAGGTTTTTATTGCTCTCTATCTCATTTTCTGTATGATTCACGAGAAAATGTAGGAAACTGAGTGAATTTGAATTGAAAGTTTGATTTTTGTTGTTGTTGGGGAGAGCTGAAATAATTGATCTTGAGAAGTGGGTTTAGAGTTTTTTTCGCTCTCATCTGATATCATGTTTGGTTCATGAGAAAATGGAGGAAATTGTGAAAAATTAGAATCTTGAGAAGTGGATTTTTGAGGTTCTCAAATTTCAAGTTGTTAATGTTAAAGGATTTTTTTTGTTTTTTTTTTGGTTCTCATCTGCGGTTCTGTTTGGTTCAGGAGAAAATGGATGAAACTGAAAAATAATTTGAATGGAAAGTTTTGTTTTTTGTTTTTAAAAATTTTTGTTGTTGTTGGAGAGAGCTGAATTTGTGAAAATCTAGCATCTTGAGAATTGGTCTTGGAGGTTCTCCATTTTCAAGTAGTGAAAATTCAATAAGCTCATTTTCTTTAGTAGCAACACACATTACTTGATTTATTTCAACAGGAGTCCTGCTTGGACATAAATTTATACACTATTGGTTGAACTCAGTCTCACGTCGCCAACATGCTTAACACATTTTGAAATACTAGTTGGGTCATTGCACCTCCGTCCCTATGACAAGGGATTGATATTTTAGTATGACACTCGTTGCCTCACCTCCCTAGCCATTGGGTGCAATGTAAGGGGTTGTTGAGCATAGTCCACGACGCCTAAGATTTGCACCATTTGATATATTGGTTGGGCTGCGCCACCCAATGGCTTAAGATTTTTGGTTAGCCAACTTTACATGATCAAGCAAGTCAAGTAACAAATTCTTTATGAACTGAATTAATTGCGTGTGACTTGTTTTACAGGTGTATCAAGGTCTTGATGTTGGATCTGCAAAACCTTCACTTAGTGATAGAAAGGTACATACATATACCATGCACATCAATACATTCGTTTCTTGTATTTTTCTTTTAAACCACTACTTATACTATCCCCATGTTTCCTTTTACTAATTTTGTTGTGCTTTTCTTTTTGTTCCGTTTCTCTATTGCAAGAAAAGAGAGCAACAGATATAATGCTGATAAAATATGATGATACCGATACTGCATTTCATGGACTGAAATCTAAAACTTTAATAGATTGAGTCAGTATTTTCATGTATAAGATTAAGTTATTCTATTAAGGAATTTTATGTCATATATGCCTCTCTTTTTTTAATATGTAGTTTTCAGGAAAAAAGTACATTGTTTTCAACATGACAGTTGTTGAAACAGATTCCTAGATCTGGACATTAGGTTCAGTTATTATAATGGGTCACTTTTAGTTTATGGAACTTGCAGGACACATTGTTTTGTAGCAAATTTTATCTAATTACAGATCAAATTTGTTGCAGGAAGTGCCTCATCATGTTCTTGACTTATTGCACCCCGCTGAAGGTAATTTTTTATGTGGCTGGATCAGCTGATCTCATACCTAGCATATATCATAGTCAATATTTTCACATCATACTCCTACGTCCCAAAATAAGTGCTTTATCTTTCTATTTTTGAGAAAAATTAAGGAGAAGTTAGTAAGTGTTGTATACTTATTCATTAGTTTCATGGATATGTGTTCTAACAAACTCAAGGGAACTAACTTTTTACATGGACATTATTGATAATTCATGCATAATTAACTTCTTAAAAATGAAACAAGACACTTTTTTTGGGACAAAAGTACAAGTGAAACAAGACATTTATTTTGGGACGGAGGGAGTATAAGATTTCAAGGTAATACTGTAATAGTATTGAGGTTGTGTACATAACTAAGGTAAGATAAATGTTCAATATTTTGGTTCTTTGAATTTATATCAAATTGGTATACTATTTCAGAGTATTCTGTGGGGCAATTTTATGAGGATGCAAGGCAAGCTACAGAAAGTATTCTTGAAAAGGGCCGCGTTCCCATAGTTGCTGGCGGGACTGGATTGTACTTGCGATGGTATGTTGCCACATTCTTTTGTATAGGTGAGCTTTATCAATAGTGTTTCTTTCTGCCTGACTGCCTGTTTTAATTCTCTGATTGAGGGCTTAGGTGGGTATAACTCAAAGTGTCCCTTGATTATAATCTCTCTGTGCTTTAAAGGTTTGAAAAATACGACCTTTGGTGTGGTTATTTGATGATTAACTACCTGACCAAGCGCAGAGTTTATATTGAAGCTATGCTCTCTTTTTTTCTTTTTTTTGGTTCATCGAGTAACTGAAATTTTCTCAAATTGGATGTTTTGTTCAAAAAAATAGAACAGAAGAAATTACATGTTGTGGTTTGATTTTATTGCTTTAATGATTGAAAATCGAATTCAAATAACACACAAGTACTATAATTATTTTGGGAAACATAGGTTCATGTATGGGAAGCCAGATGTTCCTCCAGCCTCTTCTGATGTTGTCTCTGAAGCATATTCAAAGCTAGAGGATTTACAGAGATATGGAGATTGGGATGCCGGGGTGCAGTTGGTTGTTAAAGAAGGTGATCCAAAACCAAAACATTTGCCTGCCAATAATTGGTATAGGTTAAGGCGCAGCCTTGAGATTATCAAGGTTAGTATTTGACCTTGTAAATCTCTCTCTCTCTCTCTCTCTCTCTCTCCACACACAAAATCTGAATGTAAACCTGCCAAATATATGCTTGTAAACCTGCCAAATATATGATTCACATCTACACTAAGTATCTACACCTAACATTTATTCCAATTTGTTTTGAGTCGGCAGTCTAGTGGAGGAGCACCTCCATCCGCGTTTCCGGTGCCTTATGATTCGTTTAGGAAACCCCATGATTCTAGCCCGACAGAGGAATCTCATGATACAAACTCTTCCGCTGACAAAGTGGAGGAATCCAAATCCAAGGAATTGGATTATGATTTTATTTGTTTCTTCCTTTCCAATCAAAGGCTTGATCTCTATAGATTGATTGATTACCGATGTGAAGAGATGGTTTCAGGTAAGTTATGTTGATCACATAGCTGTAATCTTTTTGGCCCTTACAGATCTTATATTATTGCTTCTTTTAGTTCCGCTCTGTTAGCTAGACACATCCACTGCACATATTGGGCGTTATTATATACAATATATTACCTTTTGCATCAGGCATGTGTATATTGGACACTTGTATATATATATTTGTATGTATTTTATACATTACTTGCACAACTTCATTGAAAAGTTAAACTTTCTTGAGAAACTATGTTTAGATTATGTTTCTTGTAGATTTGCTTGCTTAACTTGAAAACTAGGTCAGCAAGTTTATTCATAATATTGTATCATTTTAAAATGACTTTTTAGTTCAAGAATGTTCTTTCTCTGCTTATTTATTTATTTATTTTTATATGTATAATTGCTAAATCCTAAAGAGGCTTAACATAGTGTTTCCCTAATCCATATTATAAAAAAACTATATGTAGTATAGTATCCCACTATTTTCTATATTGGTTGTCAATTATTCTTTTAATTCCCAATATAAATATTTGTTCATTGATTAGTTGGCTAGTATCATCTGAATCTCAAGTGCTGATGTTTTCTGATTATTGGTTTTGATTGAAGACTGTGCTGGGCTATTATCCGAGGCAAAATGGCTTCTTGATATTGGTCTTCTTCCAAATTCAAATCCTGCAACTCGAGCCATTGGTTACAGACAGGTATGCCTTGACATATATATTTTTTGTTCCAACCCTTATTTACTTATCACTGGAAAAGTCTTATACCTATTCCTCGATTGCCTTATAGATTAGTGGTACCGAGTACTCTTGAGCATCGGAAAAACTGAATTGAATCAAGCCATGTTATTTCAACTATGTAAATGTAATGACACATTGTGATATAGCATCCATTTATGATTGATCACTTTGCTTTAGAAACACTGAATGGTGGTATTTCATGACATTTAAAAGCTATCCCACACCTTCAACAATGACATTCTCCTATATAATAATCCTATGTGTCCATTTAAACATTAAGGGATAACAACAGAAGCTCTGATTTTTTATTTTTCTTTAGTACGTCCCAAGGCTTAGAGTTTTGGTAGAAAATAACGAAAACTATGTAGTTCTATGACGCAAATTCCAAATGTATAGATGCTTAGTGTGACTTAAATGTCTTGTCCATTCACCTACAGTATTGATTTCACTTATTGAAGCTTTTCTTCCTACTATATTCTAAGAAAGATGCAAAAATATCATCTTCATCTATCTTTGTTGTGAATTGTCATCACCTACAGCCCTAGGATTTGAGCTTTGAAGCTATGGAGATAGGTCTGAACCTAGTAAGTTTTTTGGGGCTTTGGTTGTGGTCTGGTTGAAGGATGCATTTGTTTATAAGAAACATGGACCTTGTTCTTGGTGGCTTTATTGTCATAGATATGCATCAATAGCTATTTCCTTGCAATTAAATCCCTTGCTCTCCTGATGAATTGAAGGCCTTTTAGTAATCTCAAGGATGGAAGTTTCTTTCAATTAATATCCAATTTCAATAGCAATCTAATTGCTTTTGATCTATCTCATAGACTTGCCAACTCTTGAGTTGCAATTTTGTTAATTCCGCCCTATTAGGTTGATCAATACTATCTTGTTTGATGTGCCAGTCCGACCAGAATTTAATTGTTTTATTGTAGGGAAAATTACATACAAATACCCTATACTTAGCCTCATTTGCATATAGCTCCCCATATTTTTTTTCGTGACAACTAACTCCTTGTACTTCCATTTTTGTCATTACGGCAATGTGAAACTAATGGTGATCGCAAGGATAAAATGACTATTTTGTGGAAAATTGATAGATAATGTGCCATTCACATGATAAGAGAAAAAATCAGCAAAATGTAACTGAAAGAATGAAAAATTGAAAGTTTAGAGAGTTATCTGCAGAAGATGCGAAAGAGGCTATGGATTGGGTATTTGTCTGCAATTTACTCTTTAATTTACACATTTTTTTCGCTTCTAAGTTTCATGGTTTTAGTCAAGTCATTTGTTTTGGATTGCAGGCTATGGAGTATCTGTTACGCTGTAGGGAGGATGGGGGCAGAAGTTCTCCAGCAGAATTCATCTCTTTTTTGTCGGAATTTCAGAAAGTTTCTAGGTAATGGCTGTCTGTGGTTAGTTTTATTTATATCCTTTTTTTGTGAGTTGCAATTGCTTTAGATAATACTTCATCCTTCAACGTAAACACTTAAGGGTACGTCCTTGGGTTATTTAATGTCAAAATGCTACGTATACTGGTTTAGATTGCTTCATATACTAGTTACGCTCCTCCACCTATAAAATGTACGTTTTGGATAGAAAGATTATTATCTTCCTTACTTTTTCAAGACTTTTGGGCTCTCTTAATGATAAGCCTTGGCACGACTGTAATGTTGGTGCCCGGCCGTGATTATGAGAATATGGGTTTATGGAAAACAATCTTCCCATAATACCACATAATAATAGTAGGAACCACTTGCATTGGGCCGCTCTTTTTTGGTGCACATTTTAGTTGCCTGGCCATGAATGACATACACATATCAGTTAGTTTTATTCATATGCATAATTCGATCTTGTGTTCAAACCTCTGCATTGCATGTTTAATAACTTGCGACACTTTTTAAGAATTTATGATACTGCTAGCAACAAAATTTTGATTCAGCAATCTGAAAATCCTCGTTGTGCAGAAACTTTGCAAAACGGCAAATGACATGGTTTCGGAATGAACAGATCTATCACTGGCTCAATGCTTCTAAACCAATTGTAAGTCATTTGCATTGATTTTTTTACGCTCAATAAGTCTTTACTTGTTTGTGTTCATTATTGGAGGCATTATCCATATCTATAAGCTTAGGTGGTTAGAGTTTAGTATGCACCCGCAATGGTTATTGCTTAGAGACTAGGGCTGGCAATACATGTCGGTTCAGATCGATGTTTTTTCGGGTCTAACCTGACCCGCAAGAGGTGTGGGTTAGTACATATTTCTGGCCCCGAGTCAGGTTGTGGGCTCATATGGGTTTGCCCGACCCAACCCACAATTTTCTCGGAGCAATTCTATCCTGAAAATAGAGCAGGCTACCCGAACCTGCAAAAAATGTACCAAATTGTCAGCTCTAATTTGCCTTATTTCTTTAGTTTATTGTGATTGGCAAGGTATTTGTCATTTTGCTATGAACAAAGTTGGGTAATATGTTTCGAGTTCTAATTTCGTCACTTGTGTTGTGACTGCATTTGCCAAGTTCTGCATATCACAGACTTAATAATTCAGATTTTGTTAATGCTGTGAATTGTGCATGTCTTTGATTTTACGCTGATATTACGAAAATCTTTTTAGGAAGAGGTGATTGCCTTCATTTCTAATGCATACCACGACCAATCTGGAACTATTGTTGTGCCCGAATCACTTAAGATGAACAAAGATCTATCAAGCCGCCGAGAAATTACAGAACTGAAGGCCTACCGACCTGAAAATAGGTACTGTTCAGAAAAATACTAACTGGGTTATATGGTTTCTCATGTGCTATGTGAACCAACACGAACACAACACGTTTAACTGCATGGGCTGAGTTGACACAACACGGCCCAACATGTAATGCACAACAAAACCAACATGTTTGGTACGACATTGCCCAACACGATCAAAGTTGGGTGTTTCACGAAGAGCTGGCAATTCGTGACAATCATTTTGTAATCCTCTTGTATTTGTGTTTGGCCTCCAAAACACGCAAACACGATTAATTAGTTGTGTTGTGTCACACACAACCCACAGACTCGAGTATAATTGTGAATTAATCCTAATAACGTGACAAACATGTTGCTTCTATCATGCATAATGTGTTGGGTATTGTTCGTGTCAACACGATGCATTTAGTAACCATGTAAACGTATCGTGTTCGTTTTGGGTTGTGCCGACACGCACACAAATTGCCAGCTCTAGTTTCACAACACAAATAATTGATTATCCTTCCATGTTTGAGGTTTTACGCGAACGACATGATTACAAAATTAGTGAACCCAAACACGCTTATTTCGTGTCATATCACATGTTGGGACAAGAATTGCTTGCTCTAGCCTTTTTGCTATCAACTACGCATATTTGTGCTCATGAAGGATTTTCAAGAGTCGAAACGATTGTTCGGATGTTCTAGACTGGATCTCGAGAACGTACGAGGTTAAGCAAAGTGCGAAGCTAAGCTAGTCCGCCTGTGCCTCAGTATCCGATGCCAGTGTCTTGTCCTGCATCATTTTCTGCAGAGTTCGATTCGCAATCCATACATGGAAGGTATGGATCAGGAATGATTTGTGCTGTAATTTAATTTCCAATTTATAGACCACAGTGCACTATGGAAAGTGAAATGATATGTTCTTTACATTCTGTAATTTTGAAATGTACTTTTAAAGTTCCAACAACTCAAGAAACCAAGGAAGCACATATAGAAAGTACTGAGAATTTGTTAGAAACATTAGTTTACAAATCATATACTAATTTTATGTTTCTTACAACTATTTGTGTATTGATTATTGGACCATTAAGTGCCCGGTCACGAGCTATGCGTGTTTGTGTTTAACTTTGCGTATAGGTTCTTGTATTTGATTTGAAACTCTTGACTTGAATTGACAAGAGTCGTGTAAATGTTATTGGATTTGAACCAAATTCAAGTAATGTGTATCACGTGCCAACATAGCAATATGAAGTCAAATTCATATCGCAGCATTCACATTCTTTCGACGTGGAATACATTAACATGAACCAACGAACATATACTAACCTTGATTCAACAAACATGATTAAAGACGAAAACTGATCAATGTATTATGATTCAAAAATTAGCTTTGACAAAGATCGATTCGACAAACATGGTTCATTGAACATACTACTCACAGTTCAACAAACAATGAAAATCAATCAATGAATAGGGAAAAGAAAGTTTTATATATGATATTAGAAAAATTCTGTTCCTTTGACTTATTAATGAATATGAGATCATCCATGTCAAGTAAAGAAACATGCTCAAACTGAGATTCACAACAAAATGCAGATTCATCAACTACAAAAATCGATGATCAGAAATTCAAAATATAAGCTTTATCATTGCGAAAAGATTGTACATGGTGAAAACTTCCTTTGTCAATACTTTCCTGAGTCTAAGCATTGGAGCTACAATACAATAGAAACACATGTAGCCTAAGTATCAATTGGGAGATAAACTGGAGTTTAATATACACCCAACAAAATTGTGCAATGAGAAACTTTATAACGATATGAACTGCAATTGTTTTGACCTGGTGATTAGTTGAGTTCGCCATGGACAGTAGCTCCTCACAAAAGGTGGCTCGGCTTCTATGTTACCATCTGAAGAACAGAGAGAAACTTCAGAAACATAATTTGGGTATATAATGAACACTACTGTGGTGAGAATTTAAGGTCCACATGCAATTTTTATCGTATACTAGGGTGACCAATAATGTTAGAGTCGGCTACACAAATCCTTTGAGACAACAAATTGGACCCGAACCACAGGCACCCAACTTCCGGTACGCATTTTAGGGGTTCGGTTCACATAAAATAGACCCAATAGATTTTCGGTGAAATTAAAGAATTTGTGGATCAGGTCGGTAGACCAGCACTCACCCAAACATTTTATATGTAAAACTCGCAACCCAACCTGAGATACAAAATCCACATGAACTTGCACCCTCTTGCAGGTTGGTTTTCAGGTTAGGTATTTCCAACCCAAAATCCACATGGACCTGAACCTCTTGCAGGACGGTTTTCAGGTTTAGGTATTTCCAACCAAAATGCCTGTTCTATATACTTTAGCAAAACTCTTCAGAGGCCTCTTTTCGTATTCTCCTCCTTCACTCCATCCTATATCTAATGCATATCCTCTGTTAATGAAATGCTCCTTACAGAATTCCCTCACGAGGTCATTAACTCCCCTACGTTGCAAATGTCCAAACCACCTCAACCAATCTATCCTCATTTTATCTTCAACTAAATTTCCTCAACTCTACCTCGGATAGTCTCATTCTTGATCTAAATTAATGTCTCATGAGCTTGAATCCTAGGGAGACCAATACATATAGTATTTGTACAATCCATATTAGGTGTTGTTACAAGGATGCTTATCAACTTTAAGCGAATTGATCATGCTAATGACTGCGCAAGAACTATATGTTACAGGCAAGCATACTACACGTCAAAATTCCATACTGCTTTGAGGTCCTAAGTTTCATTAAGCTAACCAATAAACTGCATACTATGGTCACCAAAGAATCAAGAAGCATATTGTCATCTCCTTATAAGAACGAGTGAGAAAATCAATAGCGGGACTCACAAGAACAAATGTAAATTTAAAATTTAGAATTTCAATATTAATGTATAGATAAATGAAGGGTGATGGAATTTAACAGCTAAGATAGCAAGATGACATTCCTACCTCTGTTAAATCCATTAAATTCCTATGTTAATGACCTGCATCTGATCCAGCAGAGGAGCTATTGCTGTCAGAATCTGCATACAAATAGGATGTCCAAGCAAATTAACAAATCTACAGCTGATGCAATGCAATAGCACCATAGCAATGGAAAAGTAAATATTAAAAAGTTACCACTTGAAGAGGAGCTGCTATTAGTACCAGAACTGCTTGAACTACTTGTACCACTCACACAATCACCTTCTTTTTCAACTACAACGGGAGAAGGAGAAGCTTTGTCTCGTCGGACTGGAGAAGACAATGCAACATTCTTCTCAACTGCTTAAAATCGAACATTTATTTAGTACATAAGTGAATATGCTGAAATACAAAACATCATAACTACACAAGATCTCTATATCATTTTACCTGTTTCAGTTTGTTGATGTGACTCCACAGTTACTGGAGCTAGGTTCTGCATAAGAAACAAGAGCACATTTTAACAATGATACTTTTGCATAATAAATATGGAAAGCAATTCGAATATTCACGAACTTTTCTTCTTACAGCATCTTGGATAGTATGTGCAGCTTCTGCACCTGCATCGGGAGAGAGTTCCGCTTTTCTCTTGTTCATGCTCAGACCTTTTTGGTAATTTGTGACAAAATTATCTAGTTCCCAAAGCGTCTCCGGATCAACAGCATCAATGTCTACTTCAATCTCGTCGTCCTGTTGACATAGGGCCGGGTTTCTCTTCTTGATGATTTCCACAACAGCACCCAACTTTTCCGAAGGTAAATCCTGAAGCCCTATGCTAAGCTTCTGCTTCTCTTCCAACGTCATGTTCCTCTTCTCGAGTTCTTTAGCTTTTGGTTTCTTTGGTTTAGACATAGGATCAGCAGGCTTTAACGTGGATTGAGCTCTATCCAAAGCC
>JAYMTE010002109.1:0-11815 GCA_036897545.1 Pelargonium fulgidum
AAATATTCTCATGAATATGTCGCAAATAACGTGATTATTTAAATAAAAAGATTCACCCAAAAAATATGATTAATGTCTTTTATAGTCAATTGACATTATAAACGGCTTATCAGCACTTTTTAGCAAACAATTCAACTGCTTATCAATATTTTATTACCAAACAGGTAACACCTTATTATTTAAAAGAGCCGGAGCACATTAATGCTCATAAGTCCTACCTGCTTCTCAGCTATTTTTGAGAAGCTAATCCAAACATCGTTTAAGGCTCTTGAGGAGTGTGTTTAGTAACTTTGAAAATGTAATATATAAGTGCATAAGAGTGAGTGAATAATCAATACGAGTAATATTTAGCTTGTGATATTGTGCAAAAACTCATAAATGTCTTCATTAGTTTTTGCTTCAATAAGTTATTTTATTATTTATCTCCAAACTTCTGCTTCATGCTAACATTAGGGTCACGTTCGGATTAAGAAATGTAAAATACAATAAATTTTATTGTCCTTTTATGGAGATTTCGAGAATGAACTTATAAATATTATAGTATTTGTTTATTATGATAATTACATATGACTGACCTCTAATTTACACATTTTACAACACACTATTATATAATAAAAAATTTGTAACTTTTGACTATCATATACTATCCATCGCTCTTTCCGTTCATTTTCAACCAATAAAATTGTGAAATGACCAAACTACCATTTGATCATTTTAACTATTGACTATCACGTGCTTTCAAATTTGTGTCAATTGTTAGGGTTCGTATAAGATTTGTGTTGGTTAAACAAATTTTGTATTTGTGTTAGGCTTGTGTTGAATTTGTGTTGGTTGAACAAAAAATAAATGACGTAGGCTACCCTTAATATTTTACGGTGAAACTTTAAACTTTTCGGCAAACATTTATGAATTTGTTCTTGACTATGAAGAAGAAGAAGAATTGTAAAATTGTCATTTCAATTTTTTTAAAGTCATGTTTGTGAGCATGATGAGAGATGGTGTATTTTCATCAGTTACTGGCGAAAAAAATAATGGATGTAGTCCAAGATCTAGAACTTGAAAGAATTGAAAAATTTTATAAGACAAAACCATATAACCTTATTTTCGATTTGCTCTTCCCATCTCAAATCTAAAATGAATGTCGTATTCTCATTTTCTATTTTGTTTGACAGAATATTTAGGAAAACGTGATTGCACATCTAACTCTCTTTTTTATGTGCTTCAACTCTGTTCTTGAAAAAACGTATATTTGAAGTCTTTCTTTAACAATATCTTTTGTAAATTGTGCGCATCTAATTTGCTGGAAATAATAAACATTTAGAAATACATACTTTAAAATTAATTCAACAATTACATCATTGGTTGACCAAGAAATAGAGTTCTTGTGGTCAATTTAGGCAACGTACAGAAACAGACAGAAACTTGTAATTACATGGAAGTGAAAGTACATACAATACAAGCTACAAGAGCCAATAAGGTTGTGAAAAGTGTCACTTTTTCAACCAAAACTTGCAAGTTTTGATCAATTCAATTCAAAAAACTGGAAGAGAGAAAAAGAGCAGTAAATAGATTGCGTCCCAAAGTAGATTTCAAGAAACGTATCAAAATGCCACAAAAAATGGCTTTCGTTTGAGGCTCAAACTAATCCAAATTAATTTCCTAAAATAACCATGGAGTGATGTCAAGCCAAGCAATAGCATGGGCCACAAGCTTTGTGTTACTCTTAGACCTCGGAGAGTTAATAAGAATGTGTACACCTGACCTCACTACACATTGCACCATAACTTTCATGATATAACTTTTAGTCAGAACCTTCCGAGACACAAAATTAATTAATAGAATCGCTATCTGCCATCCCCTAGGGGATGACGCAAATATCAAAACACACATCTTTATGAGGGAGGCTGTGGATTCAACTCTCATTGCATCGGGTGGGTTTGTCAAAAGGGACGAGATACCCCTGCCCATGTTGTGCAGCTCAACTAATCAAACGAGATATGCCCACGTTATGAAACTTGACAGACTCTCCAACAAACTTTCGGGTTATGTATATATTTTTTTGAATGTTTATTTCACTGCATAGCCTAGCCTAGCCTAGCCTAATTCAACATGAGCTAGATCTCAATGGCAGTGTGTACAAAATATAGATACCAAATATATCAATCAAGGCACTATAAATCTCATACAAAACGAGTAACTAGCCTTCATTATCTAATTCGAGCAACAGGTTGTTCGGAATAGTTTCAGTTCTGATGGGAATACAATTAACCTATGTCCAAATTGGAAACATTCTATATGCGAACAAAGATCTCCGTGACCAAAGACGATGGACCAGTTGGACAGATGTAACATCAGATTCCAATATTCACATTTAGATAGGACCTGGGGACAGTTTAACTGTTTCAATTTGTGACCATGAGATCACATTTTATGGCTACAAAATTGTTGAAAGAATGATTAAAAAAAGAAAAAAGAATAGGAACTTACAGACCCATTTTTAATTGAATGTTTGGTTTTGTTGAGTTCATCCTAAAATCCGCCGAGTAACATGGAGCATGTGAATTTTATCACTGCTTTCCTTGCCGCTGACCCCAAAAACCTTACTACTACTAGCTGTCGATATTTCTGAATAAACTTGACGAAACCTGAGATACAGAAACATGCGATATACGACATTAAAAATCCAGCAGACAATATGAACTAACGAAATCAAAGACACTGTCCATTTACGACACAATAAGAAAGACGCTAATCTTCAATGAGTTCAATAAATGCCAAACTCATCGCATCTATTGGAAAACTTTAAAAAATGATAATAGGCTAATCATCAAAATTCAAATCACGGCCATTTGGCATGAAAATACTCTCTTAGTGGAGTGATAGATCAAGTTCGAACAAGAAATGGGGATGGGGAGGCTATCCTATTGACCCGCAATACATTTGAAAGTAAAAACATTACATACTGTTAAAACATACGGAAGCCAATTCCATTTAGAAGATATCAAAAGGGTGAAATCCATTGTTTTAGAGCATAACCAAAGGAGGACGAATACACCAATACTTGTATGGAAGAATTTGGAATTTGTACAAGTAGAAGTTCATTGTAATACAATTCAAAACAGAATGTCAAACTTCTGCAGCAAGGCTACACATAGAAAGTGGAAAAATAAACTCACAGAGATATTAAGGGAGAGCCAACATACCTTCACATGATGTGGCATGATCTTAATATCAAAGGGTGCATGAAGCCATGCTTCAGGTGAATAGTGTAAGAAGTTCTCTGGTTTACTGGTATACACATCCGCATATTGATGGATGTGATAAGCAAAAGCAGATTCTTGACCAGTATCAGTGAGGAAGGTAGCACCAAAAGATCTATTGAACATTTGCTTCATTGCCTGCCGTGCCTTCTGCCTCTCCTCATTTAGCTCCTCAAAGAGTGACTGATAAGCTTGACTACTCGCCCTGTCAGCTATAGTTGAATGTAATTGACCAAGCAGTTCCTGTATTATATGAAATTTTGCCTGTATTCAAACAGAATATGTAGAAATAAGAATATTGTCAACTCCAAACATGGGAGAAGGTTCACAGTTTGTCATCAACCAAAACACACTTCACACTGACAGACTGAAATTTTAAGTAACTTAACAGAGTTTTGGACGTTATGTAAATAGGCACCTTAAGCCTACGTCATTTTCAAGAACTGAATGTATCAACATTCCATGATGGCATATTGGCAATGAATCAAAGCACAATGATATCAGTAGCTCACTTATTATGAAAAGAGCTATTTAACAGCAGATGTGAGCCAATCAAGCAAATCAAAAGGTCAGAGAACTTTATTTAATAAGCAGCAAAGCAATTTGAGAAATCAATACTATCCCAATTGAAAAGCAGCAATATACCACTAATCCAAGAATGAAGTATGCCATCTCTGATTTCAGTGAAACCTCATAATAGGACTGGAACCAGTAGCAAAATGTTTTTACCAAATACATTGACCTGATCAAAGACATTGCTTAATATTTAAATAAAAAAATAATGAGTGGTTATTTGTACAGATAATACAAGGCCACACTAATCCAGTAAGGATTACATTCAAATCACCTCTTTATCAATGAAGATATGCATGCAATATATAGGTCTGGTACTAGTCTGCACCTTTAATTAAGGAACCAACAATTCTTATTGTTTTTGCAACGAATACATGTGCTTAACTATTGAATAAAAACCCCTCACCTCTCTATTAATTAAGATTTAAGATATGCGTGCAATATATGAACATTTCTGAAGGAGTGTATCTCTTCACAAAAACATAAACCACTTCAACTTCATAGCCTGATACGATACAGATATGCAATTTCAGTGACACGTTTGTAGCTACTCTCATCAAGCTTGTTATCAAATTAATAGTCAAGATCGTCCCAACATATTATTACTACTTTATCATCAAAAGGTCTCATTGTATCAGCAAATACAAAAGAAAAAAAAACGATCAGATCAACAGGTATATACATAAAAGATTTAACTTAGTAATGTTTTTATCCAAAATACTCATGTTAGGAATGCATGCATGAATACTGGTAACACTGCAAGTGAAGAAAACAACTGAATTCACAGTAAGATACCTGCTCAAAGCGATAATTATCAGCATTTTGTATATGTATTTCACTCTGCAAAGACAATACAATGAAAATCTCATAAGAGCACAATCTATGAAATATTTACGCTATCTAATCATATAAGCATGAACAAACTTTAAAACAAAAATAGAAGAATACACAAACATAGCAAGTAAAGTTTATAGCATTCCATAAGATCTCTATGTAAAAAATTAATACTACCTAATAATAGTAACAAGATAAAACTAAAACATACAGCAACAATGATGACAAAAAAGGAAGTCATATACCAGAAAAGTAAAGTTTCTTGCACTTCATAAAGCTTATTTTGAGTTTTACAACATAAGAATGATAATTCAAACATACCAATATCAAGTTCTTACCTCTTTAAAATAAAAATATTTGTATGCACATCAGTCTTTTCAATAGAAACATCCATTGCAGGTTCATAAATCTATTAGTTTCTAGGCATTTAACAGTTAAATATTTTTTACCAGTGATGATGTATAATTGTATATTGTACTCTTTTCATGATAAGAGACATCACATCAGAAAAATTATAATTATCATCAATTATGGTGCAACAGTTTTGTAATACCAAAAACTTGGCTGACAAAAGAAACCAATCAATAACGTGATATTTCAACAAGCTGCCACACAACTAACTCAATTTTTGTAAACCATAAACACTGCCGTTTGGTTTGGATTTCCTCTAGTGATTTAAATTATAAACCAATTTTTATTCATTCATATAGACTGTTTCATTTTTTCCTCTTTAAATAAAAAAAAAAACTATTTTTTTATTTTTCTTAGTAGCACAATCAGAAAGAAACATATCAAAACTAGGTTAGAATAGAATGTATGATGCACTTATAAACAAACCAAAAAGAATCTGAGTAGAGACATACTTCAAGTTCATGGATGACTGCAGCAGTGCGCCAGCCAGACTTTGAAGGCCCTCTCAAATCGCTAAATAGATGATCTCCAAAGTATATCACCTAACCAAGGGAATATATAATAGGCTTACTGTTTAAAATGAACAGGACCATAGAAAATTAATTCAAATAAAATGTTTAAAGTTTCAACTTGTTTATGAATGTACAAAAAACATAAAATCAATTGAAGCATACCTCTGGGCCATTCCACTTAGTAATTTCGAGGAATGATTTGAGGCAACCACGGTAATAAACTTTATTAGGGAGAAATGCATCCACCTTTGTGAAAGCAAGAGTGTCCTTCTCAGTGTCATAACACCTATGTTGAAGTCCAGGAACACAATAAACAAAAGACAAGCAAATAAGATACCAGTATTCCAATTAAAGCTATGACATAAACCTTAGGAATGTAAAGCATCAACTCAAACATCACTTTTCCTTCAGTTAATAGATACTCTCTACGTCCCAAAATAATTGCCCACTTTCCTTTTTAGGAAGTTAGTTACATATGAATTACCAACAACATCCTTAAGTTAAGTTAGTTAGAATAGCTTGGGTTTGTTATAACAATAATACAATGGGAAATAATGGGAAAAACCCAATCCTAACTAACAAATCCATAATCTCTAAAAATGGAAAAGTGGACAATAATTTTGGGACGGAGCCACAGAGGAGTAATATATAAAACAGATCCAGATTTATGATAAACTTAACTACTCAGCCAATCGGAATCCCTACTACTGGTCCTTGAAAATACTTGTATCACTTGACAAAAAAAGGGTGAAAACTTAAACATAACCATGAACACCATTCAAGGTCATGAGGGAGAAAAAGAAAAAAAAAAAAAAAACACTTCTTGTTTAATTCTCATGTAAAATCTAAGAAACAAGTATAGAACTTAGAAACTGATATTACAAACCGGAACGGGTGCTCAGATGTGTAAAAGTCTGGCTTATTAGCTTGAGCAATCACAACATCAAAAAGCTCTCTCCAGCAGTCTTTGTAACCGATAGAATCCTAATGAACATAACATGCTGAGCTTAGAAAACTTAAAATACATGTTTTTATATAACAGAGATAAACAGTAGAGCAGGACAAAATACTAAAACAAATAAAGCAAATATGTTTCTAATATTTAGTGCTGAGTACCCACTTATATGTAAGTACACCTTAGCTTTTCTTGGCTTCTGAAGTCTGAACCTCTCATTTTTCAGACCGATCAATGTGTTATGAAATATTAACTAAATGAAAAATTATTCCAAGCCACCTTAGCTTAAAAAAATTGTTTTGACATCAGGGAAATTTATTTATTTTTTTAATTTTCAAATGGAATGATAGTTACAATTCCATGACCAGAGTATGCTCTTAATCATACATAGTGTGTGCACGCGTGTGAGAGAGAGAGAGAGAACTTCCTAAACAAATATATAATTCTCTTCCTCAATCATAATCTGAATGTATGTTTTCACTTTTCAGGGTTGCAAGTCGGGCGACTAGTCTGTCATACTTATTTCATGAGTTCAATTTTCAGTTTCTAATCATATTTTTATGTTCATCTAATGCATGACACTGCGAAAACCCAACTCAAAATAGCATCATAATCAACACAAATAACTACTGGGAGATGTAACTCTGAACTATAAAATAGAAAACAGAATGAAGAAAATTTGAGCTGTAAGGTTATGATGTGTTTCCAGTTTATCAGTGATGTAAAGTACCTCCAACAAAAAACGCATCCCTCCGTCCACAAAATAATATGGAGAGTTGGTCAGCAAAAATAGCTTCTTCCCCTTCTCCCTTAGCATCTTTAGAAAGTGAAGCATTTGACCCTGGAATATTTATCATATAATGAAAAAGTTCAAAATCTAAAGCGAATAAAAGATCCAAGTTTCAACTTAAACACAAAATCCTATTTTGAGGAATGTTTTGCCCCTTAGATAAATATGTTACCATTTTTAGCACCTCTTGAACATATTAGATAGCAAACTATACATCAAATCCGTATGGATAGTTAAAACTTACATTTTTAACCAAATATTTATGGGGGTCAGAAAGAATTCCTCTATGAACCAAGCCACTTCGATGAACATGCTGAATTGCACGGTTAACGTCTTGATAGATATATCTAGGATCAAATTCCAATTTAGCATCAACAAAATATTGCACCATATCTGCAATAAGGCAAGCCTACAAAAAAAAAAAATCTAGTATCAAAGCGTATAACAAATTACATAATGGACTGCTGACTTCTAGCCACTGGCCTATAAGCAGAAAATACAAATTGAGGACAACAACAAATAGAAATAAGACTGGATTTCACAAGACAGGATTTCACATGCAACTATATAGAAATTGAACCCAAAGATAGGGACAACAATTTGGAAATTATACAAAATTGGAGACATCAAAAGATTACGACTATTAAACAAACTCAAACTGACAAAGTTTTCACCCTATGTTGCATATGCAAGACACAGTGACACAATTTTCACAACAAATGATGAAAGTTTAGTTAAATGCTAAATAAAGCAAAAAATATATGACATAAACTCATTAATAAATAAATAAAACTCATTATAATTAAATTGAAATTAAAACCAAAATCAAGCATTGTTTAAATATGAGCATCAAATTCCTTCAAAAAAAAATATGAGCATCACATTTGCTGCCAATTGGTAACTGTTTGGCATTAATTACAAATAAAATTATAAAAAACTAACTGAACCAGCATCAATGAAAAAATAATACAAAAGATCTGAATTACAAGGAACAAAAGATGACTACATATTTGGCATGCTAAGTAATATTAAGAGAAACATTCAGCCTTTGAAAGCCAAAATTTAAAAATAGTAATAATAAAGAAATAGGGTAAGTAGGCTGCAGGTTCTTTTGTAAATTTGATTTTTCTTAAAAATAAATAAAATAAAAAGTATGTGTTTTAAGGTGTCCTTTGTGTGTGCCAAAATGTGCCCTTGGCGTACCTCGAGCATCTGCAATCAAACACTCTTTCAAAATTCACTCGTTGTTTATAAGAGCTTTCACTTAAAATCTAGTTGGAATTATCTGTCAACCATACTCCATTGGGAAAGGATAAGGTCCACTAGTTGCCATTTATCCCAGTAGAAGGCCTTCAAGACTTGTTTAAAAAGGTACATTATTCTAGATTCTCATTTGTGTCAAGAATGCCAAGAGTCATGGCACACGATAAACATCACATGTTTCCCTTGAGGTTCTCGGATTCTCGATTCATGCATCATCCATTTCCACTTATTAAAATAAACAATTGTATGCAATACATTGATTGTGGAGGATCTAATGGAAAGTATTTGAAGAGATGAAGGATATAATTGTTTTTAGTGAATGCTGAATGGTACTAAGTTTCAAAAGGTGGTTTCAACAGTCTTAAGTTTTACCTTTTTCACTTAGTATCATAGCTACTTCTGAAACTTTTCTTACATGGAAATATTTTATAAGGCTCAACCAAAACCAATAATCAAAAACAGCCACGGGAAACCTCTCAGCTTTTTAGCCTTCCCAATTTTGTGAAAACTGCAGTTGTTTTGCAACTATAGTAAATGCTCTCAGCTACACAGTTAAATATTGACCAATACAATAAGATGAAACAATACCATTTTATCCAAATATGTATTGCTTTTTAGACAGGTAAAATGCAATTAAAATGCCAAAGAAAGATGACTTTTCCAGTTGACCAGAAACTGTAGAATAAAATCATCAAAAGAAAAGATTAAAGGAATTAAGTTTCTGCATCTAATAAAACTATTGAAAAGGTGTCTGTCAAAATAATAGAATATAAACTCTAACTCTCAAGCACGAATCTCTGATTTAGGCTCTAAATTAGGAAATTTTGCTCCTGTTGCTTTAACTTAGAAAAACATTCAAAGAAACTTCCAATGATGCTATGTGTTCATGAAGTCTTGCTCTGGCAATTGTAGCTGAATTCACCAAACATATAGAATGTTAAAAGCCTATCAATCTATTATGGCTTCTATGGGATATCTTCTTCAAGATTTCTTAAGGTTTGAAGGCAATGGGGAAGAAATAATACAAATAGAGCTGAGGTAGTTTGTCGTCTGCATACTAACAAATGTTATTGTACATATACTTATAACAACACATTGGGAACTATATTCATTGTTATGTAACAAATAAGGCCAGCATGTGCATATCGATAATATGACTAAGTCATCCTCTAAGAGATACATGACAACCTTTATTTGTGTATGCTTTCATTGCTTACATTCTCATTATTTGAATCTAATTCTCCTTTTTTTTTTATCTAAGTTTGATTGCTTATTTTTGGTCATTTTATCATATTTGAGGCATTTTGATGTAGTTTAGTGTTTTATTATTCATGTTGTAGCCTTTACATCATTTTGGGCATCAACAATCAAATTTGGCTATGGACTACAGAATGGCAAGGATGGAATGCAGAGAGCCTGCACACACCTGTGAGTTTGACAACCTTTTTAGGCATAATATATTATAATTTAAGCGGTCCACTTGCTACCGAACAGAGTACATGTCAACTCAATACCAGAGTTAGATATCCTTGTATCATTGTTATCATAACATAATGCACAATTATAAAACTAACCTCGCTAAAACAAAAGAAATCCATCAAACCAACAAGTCCACGAGCTTGATCACGGCCAATATGACGCGTGCCATAAATCTCTTCTAGTTCGTTCCTGCTAAGCTACATAGACATGAGAGAATGTTATCAACAATTATTTCCTAGTTCCAATTATCATTTGATTAAATCAATTAATAAGGTAAGCATAAAATCTGACATGGTTATAGATGAAAAAGACCAAGCACACAACATTATAGCATAGCATTTTAGGTATCACTGTCTAATAATATAAACTATGAGTAATGCAGAGAAGAACTTGTCAGCCGTTATGAATAAAAGAAATATGTATTGACTGAGAAAGCAATCTTACTAAAAGTAGAGATGAAACCTTACTTACGAGATTCAGGTCTGAAGCCCTATTACCCCTCTGGATGATCCGTAACTAATAAAGCGAATATTCAACTGCAAAAGATGCTAAGGAGGGATAACCCATATACTGTGAGTCACTTTTCTTAGTGGAAGACAGATAAATAGAAGAGGCAGAGCAATCCTACTCAAGACACCATTAAATGGGTGAATAGAGATTTGTCGCCGATCTACATGGAACAAGGCCGACGAGTCCTTGCCGCTTCTAGCCGTGACTGCCTCGCAAACTCTGGCAGCCGCTTCCTCGCTTCAGGTATGTCGATTTGCTCTTCTTATTTTTGCAACTTTCAATGTCGCTGTCGTTGTCTTTGGTTGTCGCTTGCTCCGTCGGCAATATAGCAGCCAGGCTGGTCATGGAATTTTTCCGGCAGCAGATTTCTGCTCTCATGCCCCATTTTTCTTTTTGGTTTTAGGTATTTTGCTCCGCAGTGAGATCCACCTGGCGAAGGTCTTTTCACACGACCAGGCTTCCGGCTGTGAGTCACGGGGTTGCCTCGCGAAGTGGTGGGAACTGTTTGGCTAGAGGCGGCGGCGGGAAGCTATTCTCCGGGGAGACCGCAGAGAGTGGCCTTCCATTAAGTTGGTCGTGAGCGGTCGTCTGGCCTAACCTCCATTGCAGGGAGGTCTGTTGGAGGTCTATAATGGACTCCAAACTTTTTATTTTGTTTCTGTGATCTAGATGTCGAATCATGTTTGGCTGATGTTTGTGTTTATAATTTCATATCACAGGTGTACTGCTTGGCTTGATCGGTGAAGAGGGTATGGAGCTGCTGGTTGTATTCGTTGTTTGTTTTTGGTGTTCGTATGGTTGTGTTGTGATTTTGTTTAGTTGTGTAATGTTGTTTTGGGGATTTTAATGTTAATGACTTAATGTGAGTATAAATGGTAGTATGTTTAGTGATGGATGAAATGAATGGATTTTGGTCGGTTTGGTAATGTGCTTGTGAATGTGTATGGTCGTATGCCACCAAACACGTTGCTATTGGCACGGTTGGCAACCTTCAACACTTACAAAATGGAATGGTTGACCAACTCCAACACTTAAAATTTTTTGGAGAATTTTCTCTGTGGCAACCACTCTTCGCATGGTTGGCCACCTCCAACACTTGAAATTTTTATAGAGAATTTTCTCTCTGTCAATCATTTTTGGCTTGGTTGGCATGGCAAGATTGACATCGCAAGGTTGACATAGTTGGCTACCTCCAACACATTAGCATGACAAGGTTGGCATGACAAGG
>JAYMTE010002110.1:0-11814 GCA_036897545.1 Pelargonium fulgidum
GTAGTCCACACACATTCGCCATTTCCCATTTCCCTTTTTGACCAATACCACATTTGCCAGCCAGTTGGTATACTTCATCTCTTTTATAAAACCAGCAGCAAGCAGCTTTTTTACTTCCTCTTTGATCACTTCTTCTTTTTCTTTGGAGAAGTTCCTCCTCTTTTGTTTAACAGGAGCTGCTTCTGGCAAGATGTCCAAACAGTGCTCGGCTACCTCGGGGTCGATACCTGGCATGTCTGAAGGGAGCCATGCAAAGACGTCCAGGTTCTCCCTTAGCAATTGGATTATTTCAGCTTTCTCTTTGTCGGGTAGCCCCTTGCCGATTCTGGTAGTCTTGGAAGGATCTGATTTGTCCAGAATGACTTCTTCGATTTCGCTTCCCACCTCAGGCTTTCCTTCCTCGATCTGGAGAGTCATATTTTTCATTAAAGCTTTAATACTGCAGCACATGGGTGTTTCAGAGTTTGTCTCTGCCTCTGCTGTCAAAGGATCATCTCTTTCCTGCGGATCTTTTTCTCCCCAATCGATTTCCAGACCGGGATCTCCTTCATTTTCCTCGGCGATAATCGTTGAGTACTGAAGGAATGTGACCACATTCTCCTTGTCCTCCAGAGGATCGGTTACCGCTGTAATGTCCCCAGACTCAGGGAGTGGAACCCTATCATGAGTTTGGGGAGTTGTTGTAAGAAGATTGACATCCTCGAGCTCAGGGAGTAAAACCCTATTAGTGGTTAGAGCTCTTTCTTTTTGAGGACCATTGTCCCCCAGCTCAGGGAGTGGAACCCTATTGTTAACTGGAAGAGTTGTTTCTGGAGGACAGAGGTCCCCAAGCTCAGGGAGTGAAACCCTATCATGAGCTGGAGGACCCTCTGGAGGACCAAGGTCCCCAAGCTCAGGGAGTAGAACCCTATCGTGAGCTGGAGGATCTTTTGGGGGACCAAGGTCCCCAAGCTCAGGGAGTAGAACCCTATCGTGAGCTGGTGGATCTTCTCCAACTTTTGTAGTGTTTCCAGATTCAGGGAGTAAGACCCTATTTTGAATCTGTGAGATTGGACGATCTTCTTTAGTTGTTTCGACATCCTCAGATCCAGGGAGTGGTACCCTATCATGGACCTGGGTTATCATGCCCGGCGTATCGACCTTCATATCCTCGGACTGAGGGAGTAAAACCCTATTATGGTCCTCAAGGACTTTTCCTGCTGTACTTTCTAGGATGAAAGGTTTCTTCTTTTTCCTCATCTGCTCCAAATCTTGGAGCGTTATTTTTTCTTTGTTGGTTATACCAATTCCCCTCTTATCTCGGGGATCTTGCCTGACGAATGGCAATTTCGTTTGATCTTTCACAGTGAAGGATTCTTCTTTTGCTTTGTCTCGGGCGGCCATGAGATTCTTCCCATAAAGCCTGGCCTTTTTCATGTCAAAGGAGGGGTAGATTGCTTCCACCCTAGTATTTTTCCCTTTCTCCTTTTTAACCAGATGTTCCCAGACTTTGCGGGGACTTGCTTTCACCACCGATACTCCGTTCATGGTCAAAAATTTCACTCTTTGGTGAATTCCACTTGGGACCATCTCGAATTCATCAATAAGTGGCCTGCCAAAGATGGCATTATGATCTGATGGTATATCCACCACCATGAATTCGATAACACAGGTTTTCTTCTTGGGGATTTGTCCCAATGCAACGGTCAGCTTGATCGTTCCTTTGACCCTTGTTGCTGCATCGTTAAAACCGACGATAACCCCCTGATAGTCCTGTAGCGAGTGCTCCTTTAAGCCCATTTTAACATACGCATCCCAGTAAAGCACGTTGACCTGGCTGCCATTATCCAGAAAGACTCTTTCTACATTTATTCCTGCTATGCAAGCCTTGATGACCAAAGGCTCCCGTCTTAGCTCTGGTGGCGCCAATTCTGTCTCCCTGAAAAATATGGTTCGGTTCCAGCTATTCTCAGACGGTTCAGGTAGCGGTTCATCAAAAGCGTCTTCCTGAGTCCTCAAGGCACTGATCCTGGCTTTCACCTGCCTGATACTGATCGGCTGGTCATCCTTCCTTTCTCGGATCATTTCTATGGTATGAACTCCCTCGGCCCCCTGATCGATCCAGTTAACCGCTTTGGACGTGCCGGCCTGGTTATCCCCAACTCTTCTTTTCTTCTGGCTCTGTCCAGAGTTAGCCAGGAACTGGTCAATTTTACCAGTCGGAGCTAGTTTTTCTATTACCCCCCCAAGAATGAAGCATTTGTCCGTCTGGTGTCCAAAGCATTTGTGAAATGTGCAATAGGCCTCTGGTTTGTTGCCTTTGATAACATCTGACTCATATTTGGGAGGAAACAGGTCCCCTGTAGCCAGCAGATACTCACAGATTGTTTCATGGCTAACATTGAGAGGAATATCCTTAACCCTGGATACTTTAGCTGGAACTAATGGTGGCAAGTCCTTCCTTGGCGGGGCATATGTCTGATCCCTTGACGCCGGCCTCTGATCCCTTGGCGCCGGCCTCTGGAGAAACTTCTTGTGCTTATTCCTGTTATCGCCGTGGCCATTGCCATTATTGTTCTGATACGCGGTTGCCTTTGTGTCTGGCTCCCAAGTTTGGTCTGAATTCGCATGCCTCTGAGCTGTAGCCAGCATTTCCTCCCAAGTCTTTGGAGGAAAGTCAGCATATGATCTCCTCAGATGTTTATCCTTCATTCCTCCATGGAATGCCGTCATGATCAGATCGTTGGAGGGGTCCTGGCATTCATGGATTGCCTCCCTGAACCGTTTTAGATAACTTGCCAGAGATTCCCCAGATTTTTGCTGGATTCCAATCAGATAGGTATTCGGCTTCGGAGGTTCTCCCGACGAGGCGAATCGGTTGAGAAACTTGTACCGGAAGTCCTCCCAGCTATCTATCCCCTCGGCCGGCAACTTTCTGTACCAAGTCAGAGCCTGTCCTGACAAGGAAGACGCAAATATTCGACACTTCGTCGCGTCACAGTTAGTCTGATGTGCCATCCCGAGCTCGAAGATGGTCACATGATCCAAAGCGGACGTGGTCCCCTCATACTTTGAATCCTTAGAGTTTATTCGGACATTTGCGTTAGGAGGAGCTGATCTTAGCCGGAGGCTCAACGGATTGTTAGCCGGAACGGTAACTGATGTAGAGAGTGGTGTCATAGAGGCTAGAGCAATTTGAGCTCTCAAGGCTTGGATCTCTGCCTGTACCTGCTCCAATTTTCTGTCCTCTCCTGTTTTTGCTGGTGCGGCGACTTGGATCGTTGGTACAGCCGGAGTAGGAGCTGGTGATCGGAGAATAGGTTCTGGATGAGCAATGTCCTCCAGGTTGTTATTTCTCCTTCTGCCTCTAGAACTCTTTCTTCCTTTCTGGTGTTCCTCTGGTACAGTAGGAGGTAAGCGTGGACCATGAGTTGGAGATCCACTGGAACTAGAGCTGCTCCTGCTGTATTCTTCGCAAGATTCGTACATCCGTGGATGACGATGTGCATGTTCAGTCCTCTCCTGTCTCACATATGAATGATGAGTACGGTTACTGTCTTCTCGAACCGATGTTACTCTCCTTGGGCCAAGTCGGTCCAGAACATGAGGCCGTCTCTGTACTGACTGAACCTCGGGCTCCATATGTTCCTCCCGTCTAGGTAGACTGGCTCTGACGCCTTCATGTCTCGGCGGCGCTCGTGCTCTGACTGCCGGAATAAGGACCGAGGCAGGCGCATCGTACTGATTCGCATGAGCTTCCTCGATTCTATTCTTCCTCTCGACGGCTTGTTGAATCACCGTCATGAAGTTGTTGAAATTCGCCAAAGTAGTGGCCATTCCAGTCAACAGAGCGTTGCTGGTTAACAGATCGTCGATTGGATCCTGGATCGGAGCAGGAGTGTGAGCTACAGGTGTATCCTGTGCTGAGACGCTTCGTGAACGAGGTCGATCGACAGAATTCCTTCGTGATCTCATAATATCCAGATTTCCACGCAGATCTGGCGCTCGTCCACATTCTTCTTGTACCTCTTCTCTCGTCTCTGTTTCTCGTCCAGTAACCGGATCGACTCGGCCTCCGATGCGCGCCATGGCGTTACTGGAAGATGAAGCTGAAACAGGATGATCTGGATCTGGATCTGTTTGGTGAGTGCGGCCAGTCGGAGTAGGTGCTCCGGATCTGGTGACTCTAGCGGTTGTCGGACGGTTGGAAGGAACAATTCTCCTTGCGTATCTCGTCATCGGAAAATAATCGGTGAAAACTGATGAATATCAACAGATCTGACACTAGAATGATGAACTGGAAACGACGGCTTTCAAATCGTTCCCGGCAATGGAACCAACTGATCGGTCTAAGATTTTGAGATCAAAGATCGACTAGAAATTATAGCTGCGAAATAAGCGCAAGTGAACAGATCTGTGAATGAATTAAAATGGAACTAGACAATGAAACTTGAAGAACAGAGCTCTTATTGATCAAGAGAGTATTCTTATAGCAAAACAGAGTAATTCTCTAGAGATGCTTAAGAGTTTCAGAAATTGAACTAAGTTCCAACCCCTGTACATTCGTTTTTACAGGTATTTATAGGGATCATTTCCCTCTATTCTCACTTCCAGTGTCGAGACTTGGACAGCGAGGAAAGCGCTCCGATTGGCCGGACTTTGGTCAACGGTCGTCCCGTCCAGCTGGCGTCTGAGTCAGCATGTGATGTGACAACAAGACAGTTGGCAGCCAAGCGGTTATTGATGTGACAGATCGGACAGCTGTCTTTAGAGTTTGTTACATTCTCCGGTGATACTGCTACAGTAACCTCCGGTCATGTTGATACCTGACGATCCATGAGGTTGAAGATATACAGTATCTCCTTTCGTAACCTATTCCCAAGTCCATATGTGCGTTCACGTGATTGGCGCATGCGTTCACTTAAGTTGTGAGAACAGCTGGGGATGTCGAGCATTGAGATCCTCTTGGGGACTTCCAATTCCTTGGGGACCTCAGGTCCTCTGGGGACCTGAGTTATATTATTTATTTGGGACCTCCATTTGTTGGGGAGCTAGATATCCTCGTACGCATTCTTACAGGTCCTCCCCAATAACCACGTGTCATCTCCAGATTGGTTCTGGATTATCTATGATTTTTAGGTATAAACAGTTGTCCCCCTACTCCAAGTAGCAATGATTTATCTATGCTGCTAGGAGTAGACGTTCGAGACGTTACTTCTTCCTCCAGATAAAGAATATCCTTGAGGAGGACGTTCTTATGGAGGACTCTTTCTTGCTTAACAAGGATTCCACTTTTCACCTCAACCACGTTTCCCTCTCTTGTGTTTCTCTGTGGAAGATCTTATTGGTAGAGAAAATGAGAGCTTTCGATGGCCGTTGATCTTTGTACCCTATTGTGCTTCTTGCCACGCGTTGGTCGTGGGGTTAATCTCTCAATCTGTCCCTTTCCGCTTTTCCGGCATTAATTGGTGGCGCAGGCGCACGTCTGATGTCAGAGCCACGTGTATTCCTTCCATTCGTTCGTCCTTGAGAGAGTGGGAAGCTGCAGCGTTCGTGTGATGCGCGTGATAGCCGATTACACTTCTTCTGGAGTTTCCTATTTTTACCGTGAGTCTCTTCAGTTTCCCTCTTTCCTTCTTATAAAAGACCTCTATTGTTGCTCTGCTTGCCTTTACCCTTGTTTTCAAACTCTTCAAAAACTCTTCTTCTTTCTCTAAAACTTCTCTTTTTCTCTGAGATTTTTGGTGGCCGTTCTTCTTCTTCGTTGATCTTCCAGCGCTTCCGCTCTCGATTTCTTCCTACATTCAGGTAACAGAGTAGCAAGCTTTCTCGTTTTCTTTGATTTCTTTTCTTTTTGCTTTATCAATAACCCTTTCTGTTTTTCAGAAACGTCTTCCAAAACTTCTTTCAATCTTCTTCTAGTTCTTCTTTTTGTCTTCGAACCCTATAATTTTCCTTGGAATGTTTTAAGTCTACCAAATGCTTTGTTTTCCTGACCCATTCTTTCTTTTGGATTTTGATTTTGCAGGTGCTTCGCGAAAAGCTTCTTCCTTTTCCCAGAAACTCTTTCCACCCTTTCCGCACACAGTGAGTCATGTTCCGCTTGGTTCTTGTTCAAGTTCTGGTTGATGGAAACCAATTTCTCTTTATGCTTGGTGTGGCGTTGGAGTTTTGGCGGTGGAGGCTGGTGTTTCTGTTCTGTAGAGTCTGGAATGTTGATTTCTTTTTTCTTGTTGTAGTAGAGTAGGCCTGTAGTCTTTCTGTCTGTTGCTTTTCTTCTTTTGAGATGTATGCATTGTATCTCGTTTTGTTAATGCAATATACATCAATGTTGTTATCTTTCCTTTGATTCCTCTGATGCTCTGTTTCTTCTTTATTGTTTGTTAATGGCTTCCATCTTGTGTATTACCATGGTACTTTCTGCTTTCTGTGATTCTGCATGTCCTGGGATTCTTCTGAGTAAAGGGCATTGTTTGATGGTCCTTTAAATCAAAAGAATCCCCAGGAGCTGTATCTTCTTATCCCCTGATTTTCTCTGCACCTGTTGCCTGTTGGGACCTTGTAGAAATATTCCTTGTGTAATATTCTGATTTTTCGTTATTTTTCTTGGATAGATGACAAGAACAGGTTATCGAAAATCAAGTTCTCCATCGGCTGATATTTTCCCTATGGCCTTCCTTAAGACCCTTGATGCCATGGTTGTTGGCCTTCCTCCTTTGGTAAAAAAGCATACCCTGGTTAGGCTGGACAATGGTAGCTGGATTCATCCGGGTATCGATCTGTCCCGTCCTCATCACGAATTTCCTTTGGTGAGTGGCCAACCTAAGGTCACTGCAGCTACCCGAATCACCGATGATATGGTGAATCAGTTGTTCACTGAATTGGGAGTTTCTAACGAAAACTATCAATGGAGGGTGCCACGGACTACTTCTGACGAGCCTCTCCCTGAAGAGATGGTGATCTACTGGTCCCATTTTGAACAAGGTTTAACCCTTCCCGTCGATCCCTTTGTGGAAGACGTTATGACTTTTATGGAGACCAATTTTTCTTCGCTGGCTCCTGAGGATCTGAAAAAGATAATCTGCTTCGCAACTCTGTGTCGTTTATTGGGGAGGGAACCCACGTTGGGAGCCTTCTTGTATTTCTGGAAGGTCTATAAGAAGCTATCCGGTAGAGCTGGTCTGAAGCGCCAAATAAGCTCCTACAGAATTTTTGCTGAGGACCTCTGTACTTCTGTTCTGTCCGATAAGTCACGAATCTTCGTGATTTCTAGATTGGGGTGGAGGATTCCTCAGGTACCTTCTCTACCTGATGTCGCTTTGTGGCATTCAGATAAGATTCATCAATTCTCTATACATACCGATGATGACAAGAAGTTTTGTAATAGACTTGTTGAGATTCTTGATTTGGGAATGGCTTATGACACGGACTTCCTCATGAGAGAGGATGTTCAATACTATGCGGGGGCTCGACGATGTCCTCGTGAATCCCTCCAACCTCTGCTCCACCTTATCCCGAATAGAAGGAATAGGGAGTGGAGGATTCATGGAGAGACTCTCAATCCCATCTTCCCCAATCAATGTGAAAACTGCAAATCTCTTGATACCAGTATCCACTGCCCAGCCGCGGAAAAAGATTTTGGAGGTATTCAATCTATCTTCTTTCTTGATATTTCTTCATTCATTATCTATTTCTTCATTTTTGGAGAACTTTCTGATTGAAGATTTAGACTCTCATTGTTTCGCAGATGCAAATTTTCTTCCGGAGTGGACCGAGGTGGGTAGGACCGAGTTTAACGCCTACCTTTTAAAAGCTCGCCAGTATAGATTGGAACTCTTCCAAGTCGAGCATTATATTGCTACTACCTCTGTTCCTCCCCCTCCTAAGAAGACGGGAATGAAGAAAAAAAGTTCTGCTTTGGTCATAGCTCCCACTCCTCCTTTGGAAGAGGATCTTCCAGTTATTCCCCCGCCGACTGGTAAGAAGAAGCGATCTCTTTCGGGTCTGGCTACGAGGATGTCAAAGGCGAAAGTGGCCAGGATTGGGGAGGCCGTTTCTGCTCGATCTGTCTCTCCTCAAGGTTCTCTTCCAATTGTTTCTGATGTCCCCGAGGGGACCTTGGCTATCGTTGGTCCCCAAGATTCATCCCCAATGATCCCTGAGGACACAGTTTCCGAGGATGTTTCTATTCCTGATGTCCCTCCTATTCCTTCAAATGAGGCGTGTACAGCTATTATCGCTGTTGATGGTGCCGCTGCTGTTGGTGCACCACAATCCCTGGAAGGTACTCCCTCTTTAATTAATGCCCCTGTTGTTGAAGCTTCCAATATTCTTACCATTGATTTTTGTGATGTAGAGTCAGAGTCCTCTGATGAGGATGATGAAGATGATCAGATTCCTCTCTCCTCTGTTTTGAGAAGAAAACCGAGGAGTCAAGCTATTCAAGAAAAAACATCTTCTTCTCCTCCTGTCCAGAAGAAGGTGTCATTTGCTAAGAAGTTGGCTCCTTCCGTTCTCCCGGTACGTAAACCCGGTGGTATTGTGATCGGTCAACCCAAACCGATCACGAAGGCATCCAAAAATTCCAGCTCCCGTCCCCAAAGCAGGACTTCTAAAGGTCCTCGTAATTTTGATGCTCAGGGAAAGGAGATTGCTGATATTTCTGCTCCTACTGAGGGTGTTCCTGCCGAAGATATTGTCCCTCTGGGGGCACTGGCCCAAAGATTTATTGCCGAAAAGTTGATGGGTGGTGCTTTCGGTTCTTCCCCCTCTACTGTATATCCTCCTAGAGTGAACAAAAAGGACGCAATTGCTGCAGACGAGAGGGCTTTGACTGAAGCTTGTTCTCCAGGGGAGATTGGGGTGTGTTTCGACGCCCTTACTGAAATTGACGCCCGCATACTGCAGGTACTTTTCTGATCTCCATTTGTGCAACCATTTGCTTTTCTGTGTCATTTTTCTTCATCTCAATATTCACCACATTTTTACTTTCTCTTAGATCAATAAATTTTCTTCTTTGGTGGGGTCTCAAGCCACCAAATTCTTTGATGGGGTCACGGCTGCAAGACGGCTTCGTGCAAACGACTTGCAAGAGTGCATGGCTCAGGTCCGCACACTTCAAGCACAATTGGAAGAGACAGAGAGAGTCAAGGCCCGACTATCTGAGGAGGCATTGGTTGGGGCTGCTGAATTGATCGGAGCGCAGGAGCGTCTGTCTGAAATGACTGCTTTATGGGTCCAGGTCTCTGTGGAGTTAAATAGTACCCGGCATCTGTTAGACGAGTTGAATGATGCTCGAGCTCATATTTCCTCTTTAGAGGAGGAGTTGAAGGTAATGACTGTCGATCTCGCTACCGCCAAGAATTCCCAAGAATCACCTGCTCTCAAAGGGCAGTTGCTGGAATTGGCTTGTGAGCTTGAAGTGGAGAAGAAGAAGTACAGTCATCTTCAACGCAAGCTTGAAATTTGCGAAGCGGATCTTAAAGCGGCTCAGATAGTCAGGGATGATGTCAGAAATGCTATCGCAGCCAAGGATGCTGATCTGGCTCAAATGGTTGAAGCATCCGCTGCTCGCGAAAAACTTTTGAAGGAGGAGTTGGATTTATTGCGAGAGGAACTTCATGGCACCCTTGACGACCTCAAAGTCAAGAGTCAACTTCTGACAGAGAAGGATAATGCTGAGCTGGCCAAGGTTGCCGAGACCTCTGATATGTTAGAGAGGATCGCTGATCTCCAAGAAAAGAATACCCAGGCTGAAGCATCATCCGGAGCTTGGGAACGCAAATATATTGAGGCCACTAGAAAATCAATTGATCTGGAGAAACAGCTATCGGACCTTCATTCCTTGAAAGGTCAACCCTCCTCTGGGGACCCTATTCCTTCATCTCCGAGCGGTGCTCCATCTTCGGTAGATATTATCCGGGAGAAAGAGGAAACCATTCAACGCCTTACTCGTGAGCTGGAGGAGGCCAAAAAGGTTTATATCCTTCTGCATCTCTTTTATATATCTTATTTTCCTCTTTTCTTTACTTTCTTTCCCATATTGACTTCTCAATAACCCAGACTAAGACGATTACTCCTCGGAAGACCACTCCAGTCCCTGCCAAGAAGAAGCTGATGTCATATGACACTGCTCGCAACTCTCCCGACCTCAAGCCCTTTTTCGCAAGAGAGCGCAAGATGGGTAGAGCTGAGGGCAAATGCAGCGCCTTCCGGGTGGCTTTAGGCGAGGGCGCCTCTATAAAAGATATCTGCAAATGGTACGGAACTTCCTCTGCCAGACCTGAGCTCCGGCAATTCCATCCTCTACTTCCTTTTCACGAAGACGATGTCATTCTTTCTCGTGAATACGATTTGCGTCGTCAAGGAGGTAAGCCATGGGTTCCCTCTGAATTTAATCCTCAAGGGACCATTCCGGCCGTTCTCAACGAGGATGAGATCCCTCCAGCTCCTCGTATGGATGAAGTCCGCAGACAAGAGTTGCTGAGAGAGCTTGAAAACTACTGGTTGTCCCAGTGTGACTCTGTCATTGGCGCTGCGGAGGAAGGGAGCATAAGGGAACTCCGTTCTGGTGCCAGACAAGCAAAAGAGCCTGTGGTCCCAGACCTTTCTCGTTTGAATCCCCCCAATTCCGATCTTGCTTTTGAAGAGGATGACGAGGAAGATGAAGAAGAGGAGTAGTTGTAGGAAAGTACCATTGTTTATTTCTTTGTTTTTTGACTTTTCGGGGCTGCGTCCCCAGGACATGATTCTCCATAATCTTTGGATTTCTCAAATGTATGACTTTTTACTTGATATTTCTGTGGTTTTCTGGAAGTTCCTCTTTTTCTTGTTCATCCTCTTCATTCTTTTTTGAAATGTTGACTGCTTTCTTTCACTTATTTCTGATGAAAACCCTTCCTGTTTTCTGAGGTTGTCCCTTTGTCATTTGGTTTTCTGTATTGCTGGATCCTTGGAGTAGTTCCCCAAGTTCTTGCCAATATGCTCCCAAAATCGTTTCTTGGGATTTCTGGCTTGTACTTCTTAGTGTACCTTCAGATTAATTTCTGAGGGCCTTTATCAAATCTGAAAAATCTTTGTGCCTTTTTTATGGAGTTTCACCATATTTTAAGGACTTTAGAACTTTTTGTGCCTTTTTCATGGAGTTTCACCATATTTTAAGGACTTTAGAACTCTTTGTGCCTTTTTTTATGGAGTTTCACCATATTTTAAGGACTTTAGAACTCTTTGTGCCTTTTTTATGGAGTTTCACCATATTTTAAGGACTTTAGAACTTCCTGGGTTATCCCCAAATCTTATCATGGAGTAAGACCATATGTGAAGATTTTTCAATTTTTTGGGTTGTCCCCACGGGTAATCCCCGTACCTCTATGGAGTAAAACCATATTTGTGAGGATTTTGATTTTTGGGTAGTCCCCACGGGTAATCCCCGTACCTCTATGGAGTGAAACCATATTTGCGAGGATTTTGATTTTTGGGTAGTCCCCACGGGTAATCCCCGTACCTCTATGGAGTGAAACCATATTTGCGAGGATTTTGATTTTTGGGTAGTCCCCACGGGTAGTCCCCGTACCTCCATGGAGTGAAACCATATATACGAGGATTTTCATTTTTGGGTTGTCCCCACGGGTCGGTCCCGCACCTCTATGGAGTTAAACCATATATATGAGGATTTTCATTTTTGGGTTATCCCCACGGGTTGGTCCCGCACCTCTATGGAGTGAAACCATAAATATGAGGATTTTTTATTTTTGGGTTGTCCCCACGGGTTGGTCCCGCACCTCTATGGAGTGAAACCATAAATATGAGGATTTTTTATTTTTGGGTTGTCCCCAC
>JAYMTE010002111.1:0-11814 GCA_036897545.1 Pelargonium fulgidum
ATGTGGACTTACGGGCTAGGTACCTTATTTATGCATATATGGGCAATGGAGTTTGGATTTGGATCATGCATTCAAAAGTTTCTTTAATTATAATTTTTTTAGCATCTCAAATTCGAAATCATGTTTTAAATTTAATTGATTTGAAGACCGATTAACACCCAAAAATAATATTCCACTCAGATCCAAAATTTTAAACCAATCATAAACACTTTGTGTAGTTATGGAGTGGAGAAAATTATATTGAAAAAATAAACTAATTTTATTCTTAGAAATTATTTAACTACTTAAATAATTAATTTTTAAATTATCATTTCATTAACTTAAATAATTTTTTACGAAAACTTAAATAGTTAAACGCAAATATGATTGTTGCATGTACCTATATGCATTTATATTGCATGTACCAACATGCATTTATATTGCATGTAGGCTGACGTGATGCATTCACAATCACATATGTCCTCTGGATTGAAAGTGGATGAGTTGGAATCTAGATAAGTTAAAAAAATAATAACTATGTGGTTAATCATGCGTGACACAACTTACATGTAATATACATGCATATAGAGTACATGCAACGATCCGCTTCCATACTCATATCTTATAGTTTTTTCATATTATAAATTTCTTAAATTGGTTTCGTTAACAAAAAAAACAAAAAAAAAAAAGAAGAGGAAAAGTATCTTTATATGTATAGTTTTTTATATATTTTTTCACATGTATTTGATATTGCTAATGAAAATGTTTATGGTAAAAAATGAATAAGTTTTAATATTTTAATGAATTTATTACAAATATTAATATTTTGTACCTATTATATTAGAGATCATCCAAAAAAATTATTAATTTTTTTTTAAATTTGATGTATTATAATAAGTTTGTGCAACTTGTTAGTGTTTAATTTATAAATATTTGTGCACTAAAAATCAAGAATATAATTTTTAATCACTTAAATCGATAAATGTATGTAGATATATTATTACATTGCATTATATTTATTTTTTATTCTAAACATTTTCATTAATTATACCAAATACATAAAAAAAATACGTGAATAAAATACACGAGTGAATCCTCCTCCATAATAAAATCTTAAAGCGGCTATGTTTTTCTTTATTTGATGTAAAATTGGTTATGTTTAATGAATCAATAATAATTTTACAATCTGAGCATCTCATACATGAGAATTGTAATTATATATATTATCATCCATCTATGAGTGCTGCACAGTGAAACTGAGTCAGTGCCATGTGAAGATTGAGTCATGGACTCTAAATCTTATGAACTGTCTACATGTTTTTTTTTTCTTTTAAGGAAAAGGAACTCTGGATTAAATATAAAAAAACTGCAGAAAGAACAGAAATTGTGGATGAATTGTCTACAATTGCAGGAACAGTAAAGGTAAAAACAAATAGTTTTCCAATCTTTTGAACACATAAATTTAAGAACTGATTATTTAAAGAGAATGGAAAAGAAATATATCATGATCTGTGATTTTTTAATATTTTTTTGGTACAAATTGATTATTTAATATTGCTTTATATAACAGTGATTATGAAACATAATTAAATCTGCTTTAAACAATTGAGTTCCATCTACACGGGAACGGGAATTGACTGACAAATCACTTGAGTTTAGTACCATTTTTATATTTTAGTTTCATGGTTGGATAGAGAAATGCTGATCATTATACTATTAATTATACTTTACATATTATTTTGTAGGTAATGTTCTTTTTATTTTGTAAACATAATACTGATTCTTCATTACAAATGATGGCTTATAATCTATAACAATTCGAATAGAACTAAATTTGACATATAATCTCTTTAATGAAATGATGTATAACCAAATAATTAGAACAAAATAATTCAAGAAAAATGTTTGAAAGTATGTTAACAACATGTAGTTCGTAAAAATCTTGTTTAATAGTAGTACGATCTTAATGGTTAAATAATGAAAATATTATATGAATTATCTAATTTGACTTGAATCTAAGACCTCAAATCGTTTAAACCGTTTAGTCCAACATGTCATAATATTTTTACGTCTAATTGATTCTCTTTGAGATTATTGACTAAATTTTTTTTGTAAAATTCAGCTTCTCAATTTGGAAACCTCAATAATTAAACTCTACAATATCTAACAGAACTAATATTTCTCTCTACATTTGTTTCGGGAAAAAAAAAAATCCCTGTAAAAAACCAGAACTAATATTTGAAACATAACTAAATGCTCTTTTGTTTTTAACAATAAATGACCTTTTTTATTTGTATAAAAAAAGCATTGATTAATGATTTTTAAGAACACATATTGATCAATGAAATTTAGACACACAGTAGTCACACACACACAACAAAAGGCTACACTAGGAGTGAGTAATTTTCAGAAATAGGATTGTACCAAGCTATGAGTACCATCATCATAAAATGGGAACACTAGGATGATTATAGGTTTCCTGGAATCTCTCTTTATGGATAGCCACTGAGTTTTCACCATACTCTAGGGTTTCATCAATTTCAATTCAAAAAAAAAAAAAAAACACCATTATTCATGATATGATATGTATTTTGGAGCTGATTGAATTAAATTAACATTTCAGCATATTATATATATATGATTCCAGCTAGCTAGAAAAGGATACGATAAGATGGGTTACCAACTGGCCAACCTCTTGCACACATGGATATTTTGTATGCATAATGAGTAACACCAGAGAGAAATGCATGAGGTAAAAGATATGTAAGCATCAGTATACATTTGATGTAATGTTTGGTATAAGTTTATGGTAATAAAGGTTTGTAAATATATTTTCATTAGATAATTATCTGGTAAAAATTGATTGAAAGGTATTTTGAAATATTATAAAGACCGAAATACCCTCAAGTAAAATAATAATACCAAAATCTCTCTTTATCAAAATTAAGTAAATAAAACAATAGTCGACCATCAAACATGATAGTGTACACAAAATGTGTTAAAAGAAACTATGGTCGACCATATTTCTATAGCTATTACATTATGCGGTTGACTATGAATGTGGTCGACCACCAACTGAATTAGGTCAACCATCAAGTGAATATGGTCGACCATTACATGAGTTTGGTATACCATTAAACATATTTTCTTCTTCTTTCAGACTTTCACAACAGTTACTTGTTGCTCAGAAATTTAATTTCTAATAGGCGAATATCTTTTTCTTTCAATCACGTACGTAGTACATGTAATAATGGTTTGCTTATATGTAAATATTGAATTAATACATGTACATTGCAAAATTGACACGAAACCGCATAAACATTGATTCAAGCTTGACCCAAAAAAAAAAAAAAGCTGTGAAACTCTGCTATACTTCAATGGTGGAAGGCCAAAATTGGGAATATTACTATTTAGAAGCTCCTTTTGGTTCTTGCAATAAGCATTTAGCTCCTGTGAAAATTAAAATTCTACGAAAGTCCTGCAGGAGAAATAAGACAAAAGCATTATTGATGAAAAAATTAGTCAAACAATATATTACTCCTGCAAACATCATCTATATCCTATGTGTCACGAACAAAAGGAGACGGCAAGAGGGGTATTGACGTTCCTCAACAAGGCTTAAATTAATGTGGGTTTTTGTTGAGTAGAAATTGAGCACATAGCTTGGATACGTATAATTTACAAAGATGGATCGGGTTAACATGACATGATTATCACAACACTTTCCAACACGATCGAATATCACAAAAGCGTAACTTATTTAACATAATTACATGGGCGGATCCAGAAATTAATCTCAATGGGGGAACAATATTATGAAACTCTCACTTTATAATACAACTTAATAAGATAATAATTTGAAATATATGTTCGTAACCTTGAATCTATAATTTGATTTTTTTTAAATCAAATTCATCTTATTGTCTTTCTAATATAAATATAAAAAAGTACATACATATTATAGTGATACAATTGTAGAGTACTTTGTTTTTTATAAACCAATACTTGTTTGTTGAGAAGGGATTATTACTATTGTTAATTTTACATAGTACAATAAGAATATATATATATTAAACATATGTGAATGAAATTAAAAGAGTCAAACCTAATTTCCAAAAGATACACAATTAAAAGAAGAACAAAAAAGTAATATTGATTGGATAAATAAATATGGTTATAATTATAATATATAAAAATTTCTTTTCTTTTATTAAATTAAATGCAACATGGTGCTGATGTAGCATGTAAAAACTTTAAAATAATGTATATAGTCAAAACGATGTAGTATTGATGGGTCAAATTTTAAGTTTTAAAATTTTAATAGGTATAAAATATAATTTAACAAACTTGCTCTTTTTTTGTTGCCGGTTTTTGCATATATGCAGTTTTCGGTGCCGGATTCTGCATATATGCTTTTTCCGGTGCCCTTTTCGCATATATATGTAGTTTTCGGTGTCAATTTTTGAATATATGCAATTTCCGACCACCCAAAAACAACAATTTTAAGTATAAAATTTTGGGTGGCCGGAAACTACGTATATGCAAAAACCGACACCAAGAAATGCATATAAATATACAGAAAACGGCACGGAAAAAATTATATGAAGAATCTGGCATCGGAGACTACATATATGCAGAAACTGTAACAAAAAAAGAGCAAGTTTGTCAATTATATTTTATACGTATTAAAATTTTAAAACTTAAAATTTGACATGTCAAAACTATGTCGATTTGACATGTCAAAACTATGTTGTTTTGACTAAATACATTATTTTAAAATTTTTACATGTCACGTCAGCACCATGTATGCATTTAATTTGATTTTAATTTAATTTAATTTTCACCTAAGCACACTTAACGGATCGTAACGGAAGAACCCAGTTAGGTAGACTTTTATGTTAATTGAGGGACTCACTTATGAGTTTATGAAATTTAGACTCTAAACTGGTCGATTTCTAATAATTCATGAACCTAAAAAGTAGTTGATCCAATGATTTTATCATCATCATATTTCTCTTTTGCTTCTTCTTCACCTCCATCTTCTCTTTCCTTTTCTTTTTCTTGTGTTTCTTTTCACAATCTCACTAACTGGTTATTGACCATTTTGTCTCTGTTTTGTAACAAGACTGATTATGTTCTGTTTTGTAACAAGTCTTGTACATTTTTTTTTTCAAGTGCTCAACTTCATCCAATGTCTTTATAGCATGTATGAGTTGAATTACACGACATGAACCGTATACAAGTGGGTTGACACAACACGACACGACATAATAGACACGTTTAATAATCGGGTTCGTATTGACACGATACGACACGATTACATAAACGAATTTAGGTTGACACGACTCAACTCGACATGATTAGTTTACATGGGTTATTGTTAGCCTGGTTATCTATTTAAATGATCTTGAATCATGATTTTTTTCTTAAAATTACAAATATGCCATTAAAAGGGTCTGATAACACGATAAAGACTCGTTTAATTAAACGGGTCAAATGACACGATAAAAACCCGTTTAACTAAATGAGTTACACAGAGTTATGTGAGTTAAACGTGAACCCGACACGATTATTAAACGAGTTGTAAAATTAGACACGAACACGACACGAACCCGTTTAAGCTGAATCCAAACCCACTTAATTTTGTGTCGTGTCACGAGTTATGACCCAAATTACCAACCCTGATTAGAGAGCACGCTCCATTTTTGTCTCTCACTACAAAAACATTTTCTCCGCCTTAAACTTGCAAAATAAGTTTAAAATCATACCTATAAATAGAGGTGTTTCCATTTGTATTCAACCCCCTATCATCCACATTACGAATACAAAGACACAATATGACATCGTAGTGTCCTTCAACTAAGTGAGTACACAACAAATACGACATCGCTTGTATCTGTTAGCCACGCCAAAATTGCTAGATAAGAAATTTGTTTTTTAACAAAATGAAAATTAAAAATAGACACCACTTAGGATTGATTTGGCATAACTACATGTGAGACCAAAATCAAGTCCATTTCATAAAACCTGGTACAACATTATATATAATCTACCATATTGATTATGGTACAAGAAGAAGGAATTAATATGTAAAAGCCAAAAATAAACTAAGGTATACCATTTTACAACTACAACAATACCACAAGAACCTCGGAAGGGAAGTGTTTACCCAGTCGCAGCTGAGAAGCCCTTTGCCTGTGGATTCTACAATTATGATTCTCGAATTACAATCCAATCTCCTCACATTGCAGGGAAAAAAAACTCAACATAGATGACCATTGCAACATGTATTATAGAGAGAAGAAAGCTTATTACCAACTAAGCGCAGCAACTTACTTCTGTATCATAAATCTGATAATTACACTACATGGTTGTTGCTTGTCTCTTTAGGATCCTTGTTCCCTGGCAACAGTACATGTGCAATTCTTTTGATGCTCCGAGAGTTCCTGTTGTGTATGAAAGCTAAGCGTTAAGCACATGACATCATAGAATGGAATAGCCTATCCCTAATTTCAGAGGCTTTTGGCAAATACTCCCTCCGTCTCAGAATAAGTGTGTTGTTTCCTTTTTACGAAGTTAGTTATGCATGAACTATAACGTCCCTATAATAAGTTGGTTAGTATCCTTGAGTTTGCTAGAACACATATCCTTTGGAATAGAAGAGTAAATATACTTATTTTGGGACGGAGTCACGGAGGGAGTATTCATTTACTATTTCGAGGAACAAATGGGGAAGGTTGAAGAAAAAACAATTAATTTCTGGGATCTTACAAAAATTTAGGTTCGAAATTGTATTCATAATTCTTGCCATTAAAAAAAACCGCATAAAATTCAGACCCCTATTTAAAAGGTAAGAGTTCCACATGAAGTTCAATGCAGGAAGTAGTACCCGAATCTGCTTTTGTAAAAATTTTACATATTCAACCGCCTCTTCTAACATGTCCGCAGTATTAGTTTGCTGCAAGCAATAACACTTTCAAATCAAAGGCATGTCATAGAAGATATCAACCAAGGCATCTCTTAAATCCCTAAAAAGTATAATAGTTAAATTAAGCCATGGTCTAGTGACACATTTGAAAAACTACTATGATAGAGCAATACAGTGATAATATGACACCATTAATTAGATACAGAAATTGTTCAAACTTAAAACTCATAGAGAAGAAAACCAAAATCCCAATTGGCGGGTTTATAAATACACTTTTCCCACCTATCCATAGTCTTAATGGGCTGCCCTACTTAGGCAGGTCAATGGAATTCTGAACTTCCCATATACTCATAAAATGAAAGACAGGAGAAAGTGCACAACTTCAATGCTAGGTTAGCAAACTGTGAATTCAGTGAAACATGAGCCTACCTTATCTTTTGCTCGGTTATGTAGACCAACAAAAAAAAAAAGACCATGAATTTCCGAACTCATATTTCATGTTACTTAGTTCACTTAGAAGTGGATGACTTGACTCAACTAAGGGCAGCAGTAGCATTCAGATTAGGCACAGCTGATCAAAGGTGCTGTACATTGTATATTTTAGGTTACTTAGCTGAAATGATTAGGTTGGGTTAACTTATCTTCTTGTCCCAATATATGAAGGAAAACTGAAATTTATTTTCAATCAACTATTATTTTTGCTGACAAATTTGCATTTTTAAGTCCATTTGTAGGGCTCTATGACGTCAAGTCGGTAACAAACAATTAGTTTGACGACTGAAGATTACAACAATAACATCATTCCAAGTTTAAGTCAAAGTTGAGACATACCAAGGTTGTCTGTTGCAAAATTGCAATGAAATAATGAAAATAGCAAGATCAAGATGCATAAAAGCTTTGAGAGAAAATAAAAACCTGAGTTAATTTCCAATAATCCAAACTGTAGATAAGGAGATTCCAACAAATTAAACCAATCTGCATAATATCTATTTAGCATACTAGAGTAGACAGTATTGTTGTTATCCAGCATTTATGTGAACACCGTCGATAATGTTCACATTGCCACCTCAAAAATCATATTATTTTGCACCAATAATATAACCAAATCTTCATTTCTTTCTTTCAAAAATTTTTCCAGCTTTCAGAACCATAAAAAGTGAAGGAATACTAATTCAATTGTAAGTTGAAGAAATAGGAAGATCAATACAGTTGTTGGCTGAAGAAATGACTTGTAATTGTCTTATGTCTTAATTTGCATTAGGCTACATTTATAGGTGTACTTAAAGTATTGAAATTCTAGAGATTTATCCCATCTCATACCACCTAGTACTCTCTCTGATACATGGACCTGGAGAAATTTATTTCCATATATATTTTCATACCAGAAGACTAAAGAACTGTTTAGAGCTGATTTGGTACTTTCTTATGTTTGGGGGGGGTGGGGGGGAAGAGATGAGACAGAGAGATATTATATCATGTTACCTCTGTCAGATGTGAATGATAACAAAAGTTGCTCAGTTTCATTCTCCATCAGTCACTCCTTACATGCAACAGTTCAAGATATTTTAGGACATTGGATTCTTCTATTTGAGCTAATATGGTATAATCATTGAAGACACTAGTCAAAGCTTCAACTACATCTCTCTTACCATACGATAGACATAATAACTGTATTTCCAAAACAATTCGTATAGTAGTTATAGAAGCCCTTATAATAAAGCAATCAAATTAATAAATTCCTAATACTGAGTACAAAATTTTATGCATTACAGTATAACGTTCTCACACTTGAATCCCATTCAATTTTACAGTCCTTAGAACACACAAACTCTGAACTTGGATTATAAACAAGCAACCATCTTACCCTCCAGTCCAATACTTCCAAAACAATTATTAATGCCATAATGTATAATATACACTTTATTCAATTTTTTCCTTTAGCGGTTGCAACAAAACAAAACCCCAAATAGGAAAAGCCAACTCCACATTTATGACAATTAAATTTGGTTGTTCTCATCATTTACTTCTCGCTAATCAAGTCTAATTTAAGACATGAATTTCCCAATTGAGTGTACTTCACCCTCAATCACTTCTTACATGCAAATGTGCAAGACCCTAGGAAATGGATATTTCATTACAAGCATGCAATCATCGCTATTCTGCTCTTGTCCAATACTTCCAAAACATTTATTACTGCCCCAATGTACAAATACAGGTTATTTCTTTTTTTTTTTCTTATTGGTTGAAACAAAACAAATCCCAGAGGGTGAAACCTGCTTTGTGCAAAATATTCATAATTTACTTCTCATTAATCAATGTACATATATAAGCAATGTATTGCCAAATTGAATGTACTTCTCAAAGGTAATGAATGGAAAAATCTAAAGCATATGGGAATGGACTCTCGTTCAGAAAATAAGACACAGAGTTGAGTTTTCCAACATGCTGTTAATGATTGTATGATCTCTTCTAATGAATCCGAAGTATAATTTTGTTATTTCCGTGCACTGAAATTCTAAAATTGGAAGAAAGATCCATGAACAAATTTTATAAAGTATGACTGACAAAACTTGTTAAACTTCAATAGAAAATTCAATGCTACAATGCTCCAAACCCAACAAACAAAAATGGCAAATAAGGAATGAAATTTTACCTTATCCATGTTGGGGACCAGTTCTTGAAGCTTCCTTATCCGGTCACTGATTTTAGTCCTCCTTACCTAATCCGATGACAACAAAAATGCTCCCTTAGTACATAACACAAACACTAATCATGATCAAATGATTTAGAGTAATGTCTATCAAGGAAACAAAATTAATTGTAGTTTTGCTTCTACGAGTGATTAATGAATCATTCTCACCCTCTCGGCAATGCTTCGAGGATGGGTCGCAAACCCTCGTTTTGCTCGAACTCGACAGGGCACTGAATCCTCCAACAGCTTCTCCATTTCCATCTCCATCAAACTACCACCTGAACCAGATAGCTGCCCACCTTGCTCCGTTTTCTACTAACAAAAACACTTCAATTCAACTAAACTGACACAATTTTATCAGAAAAAGTTGAAATTCAAATTCAAATTCAAATTCAATTAAATTACCATATGATGATGAAATTTAGCGGAGGAGTTTTCTGACTCCACCTCCCGCCGCCCCTCTCCGGCCAGAGAAACGTCAATATTCGTCGATAAATAGTCATAATTCGCCGGAATTCCATGATTCGTGAAGTAATTATCCGAACCGAGAAAATCCGCCGGAGAGCTGTTCTGACGCAGGAACCCGACCGAGCCGGAGTCGAACAATCCAGGATCGGCTGAGGGAGGAAACGCGGCCGAGCTCCGGGAAGTGGAAGTCGGCGCGGGAGCGGTGGTGGAGTTTCCGGCGAGGAGCTGAGTTAAGCACTGGCTCTGCTTGAGCGGGTCCTCTTCTTCGTCCTCGAGAAGTGCTTCTAACCAGGTGGCCGGAGCTGAGCGGAACCGGGCGAGTCCACCTCGACTCAGTTCGCCGCCGCCGCTACTGCCGGATGTTGTCGGTTGCATCTGCTCGTCGGGTGACTGATTTTCAGGAGATTTTGATGTTATTTATTTATTTTTTATTTTATAAGCTTCGCTGAAAGATAAACAAAAAACCCTTGCATTTCTTGCTCCACTGTATTTTCTTGGGTAACGTTAACAGAGCCCAAATCGATCTTTTGTTTTTATGTGACTCCCACGCTTCACGTTTCCGTGTGTCCTAATTCTTGGCCGTCGATGGTGTTCAAATTCACACGATCTTGATGATCAACGGTGGAAAAGTCAGCGGTATTGTCAGTGGGTAAGATCATCTAAATTCTCTACAATCACGCATTATGCGCGTGAGCATCACGCTCCAACCAGAACTTCTCTTTCTTGACACGCTGCGAGGTTCAGTTAGCGAGTGGTGTTGTTGTGTAGTTGGTGCGCGTGTGGGTAGATAGTGAACGCAGGTGATAAATACATAGATACTGTATCTACAGATTGTCTGAAAATAAAAATAAAAACAGTTCAATTTCACATGTAATATGCATATATTCTCAAAATCAGTGTTTCTCTCCGCATTTTATTTTACTTTTTTAAGTCATAAACCATTTGGTTTCAAAAAAACAAAAAAAAAAAATTATAAACCATTTCTTTATCGTAAAGTGAATTTTTATTTCTTTCTATTTGCTACAATAAAAATATATGGATTTAAAAAAAAAAATAATAACCAACTCTCAATTACCAAAATAAAAAGAAACAATCTGAATAGCGAGCTATGTTTAGGAACATGGAACATCAATGAATTGAATCGAAATTTTTGTTCTTGTTTTAAAATTGAGAAGTATTTAATCAATTATGTTATTACTAAATGTTTTACATAAATTATTTTATATCTCATAAATTGTATTTAATAATATATTTATGTTTCTTAAACACATATTTCATGTTCTCAAGTGAGTGTTCTAAAAAAGATAATCATTAAAGTTCCAAACTTTGATATACTAACGTATCACTTTTTCGTTTCTGTTCCGCCAACCGAAACGTTCCGCAATCTATATAACTTAGAACAAAATTTCTATTAGTTTTCACATATTGTAAGGAATAAAAACCAATTTTCGTATAAAGTCCTAGGGATACACACTATTAAATTATGAACTAGAAAAACTATTTCAAAACTATAGTTCAAACTTTATAGAAGAGTTAATGATCTTTCTATGATGGGTTAATAAATTTAAAATTTAGTTATTATCATAAAAGATTATGCATAGATTGTCACCTTCTTTCAAGTAAAATTCAAGCTAAAAAATTATTTTCCTTTTTTTTTATACAAACAAGTGCCGAAATCCTATCTTGCAACGGTCTAAGGAACCTATACAAGGTGAATATATATAATCGTAAACAAGGAAACGATAGC
>JAYMTE010002112.1:0-11811 GCA_036897545.1 Pelargonium fulgidum
GTAGGTACTAAATTGGAAGAAATAAAAGAATAGGTACTACATTGACTATTTTTAGAAAGTATGGGTACGAAAAAAACCTTTATCCCAAAAATATTTGATTGGATTTGGCTCAAAATCACTCCGAAGTCCAAATCTATGATATGCTGACACATTTTAAGCCCCACGTTCACGAGAAACCACTCGGTAAGGTTCCGTAGAGAATCCAAACCGCATTAGAACTTGTGACATTTTCACATGACACACCAAACCCCACACTCACAGCGACTCCACTCCAGTTCCCATAGAGAGTATAAAACATAACATCATGAACGCTCAGATCTCCACTTGTCTCCGCACATTCGCACCTAAATCGCGTGCACCGTACGCGCCTCGAGTCGCAACACCTGCAGGTGCTCTTAACCTCCTTCACAGCAACACCTATTTCAGGCGGAGAGGCGCGACTCTGATCGGCGTGAATCGCGACAAATTTGTGACTTTGGCCGCGCCAGAGAAGATGGCAACGGGGACGGAGAAATCGAAGAAGGTGGAGGTGTTCGACACGGAGGAGGATCTGGCGGTGTCGCTGGCCAAGTACACCGCCGACTTGTCGGAGAAGTTTGCCAAGGAGAGGGGCGCGTTCACCGTCGTCCTCTCCGGCGGTTCTCTGATCAAGTCGCTCAGGAAATTGGTGGAGCCGCCGTACCTGGATTCCGTGGATTGGTCCAAGTGGCACGTTTTCTGGGTCGATGAGAGAGTGGTTCCCAAGAATCACCCAGATAGCAACTATCTCCTTGCTTATGATGGCTTCCTCTCCAAGGTTATATTTCTTTTCTTTTCATTTTTTTTAATTATAATTCTGTTGCCTTGTCTGCTTAAATTGATGACCATGAGATGATTTTAGCTAGTTCTTAGAAATATAAATTGTAAGAGAAAAAAAGAATCACAGCTATGATTGATTGACTTAGACTCAAGCCAATAAATCATGGGCAATGAGGTGATGCCACTTCATCAGTTAACACCCATTCCGTCTCAATGAATTTGTGGGTGCTCCATGGCCGCCCGGATCTATTTGTTTGTGTCTTCGCTGAGAGTCTCAGCTAATACATGATGGCTGAGATTCCTGACACTCTAATTGTAATTGGGTGTTGGTAGAGTTATCATTTTTAGTTTCATAGGCTCATTAGTTCAAAACTGTGCTGGTTGATGTTGCAAATAACAGAACTGTCTGTTTATTGTGTATTGACAATTGGGTATTTTTCCAAACTCAATAGCATATATCATTTGTTTTTTTGAATGGTAATATTATATATGGAAAGGGAATTGATGATTAAGTGGGTTTTACTTGAATTACTGAGCACTTGAGCAGTAATAAGCCTTGATTACTTAGTTGAGACTTGAGACAAATTTTTTGTTTGTTTGTAAGGTGCCAATCCCTTCAGGCCAAGTTTATGCCATCAATGATGCACTATCTGCGGAGGGTGCTGCTGATGATTACGAAACCTGTCTTAGGCAACTGGTCAAAACCGAGGTTTTAAATGTATCAACAGCTACTGGGTTTCCAAAATTTGATCTTGAACTTCTTGGTATGGGTCCTGATGGACATGTAGCTTCTCTATTCCCAGGGCATCCTCTTCTGGGGGAGAACAAGAAATGGGTGACCTTTATCAAGGACTCACCGAAGCCACCTCCGGAGAGAATCACTTTTACCTTCCCTGTTATCAACTCATCCGCATACAATGCACTTGTGGTGGTTGGGGCCGGGAAAGCTGGAGTAGTGCAAACAGCATTGGGGGATAATCAGAATTCTGATAAGTTGCCAGTTCAAATGGTTTCAGCTGAATGTGAGTTCACTTGGTTCTTGGACAAGGAAGCAGCTTCAAAGCTCTAAATGATGTGGGATATATCTGTATCCTGTAGCCATGTTGGTTGATCTTTTTTTAACTATTTGTATGTTTATCTGGTACTGCTTGGTTTAATAACAGATCAGACATTTGCACTAAAGGATTTTTGTTATTCGGTGTTAGCCAATAAAAGTTTTCGCAGAATAAAGTTTGATGTATGATATTGATATGGTTTTACTTTCAGTCTTTCTCTCTCTCAGACATTAGGATTACATTTTAGGAGACTACAACTTATTCCCTGACGTGATATACTCTCTGGAATTTAACAGTACATCGTTTTTTTTTTCCAAGAATGATGTCCGTAGCTTAGCTCATGAGATTGATTAATATAATACTATGATATCCCGGCCATTCCATGTGCCTTTAATTGTCTTCATTCTGTCGTTCGGTAAAATTATAAGTTACAAGAATTATAATTCTTCAACATTTCATTTTGTTAAGATGAAATTAATTGAATAAAGGGAAAATCTTGTTTTATATTGCTTTTCCATTATATGAATTCAATATGCATTCTTATGTTTGGGATACTCTGAAGAAGATGAAGGGTTAGTCTGTATTGGGTTTGCTTTGGTTACTTTGAAGAAGTGGTAGGTATTTTCCTACTAAAGGGATCTAGGAACTTCGAGCAAGTTATTGTACTATGGCTTATTCCATATGTTCTTGTTCTTGAATCTATAAGTTATATATATTTAATATGTCTATCAAGTTTGCAATATTTATATGGCATTTTATGATCTTTCTGACTTGATTATGCTCCCCCATAAACCTAATATAACGGTGCCGTGGCTTTGAGAAGCAGGTTTGATATATGCTCCCATTACACTTTTTTACTTCTTTATCTACCACTTCTAGATATAACTTTGTTTGGGATATATCAGAGTTTGATAGTAATTTGCATTTTTTAAAGTGACTATTCAAATTCTGATTGTGTAGCTGAGATTAGATAGAGATGGTAGGAATCTGTTTTGGGATCGGGTTCTTTGTGTTCTTCCTCATTGATTTCAGTCTAACGCTCTGATAGTTTTCAAATTGGTTTGTGTTTGCATAGTAGAACAACTTTATTGAGAACGTACTTCAAAACATATTTACAGAATGTTAACATAGTAGGAAAGAAAACATGCATTCTGTCCCCTATGAGATGAACCCGAGAAAAACTCTTGCTCTGCGTCTAAAGACTCCAACAGTTGTTAAAATTTATACTTCCTCCGTCTTAAAAAAAAGTCTTATCTCACTTACATTTATATCTTAAAATAAGTGTCTTGTTTTTTTATTATTTTAAAACTTGGTTATGCTTAAATCACCAATAATATTCCTGTAATAAGCTAGTTAGTATCTCTTGAGTTTGTTAGAACACATGGATATGAGATAGAAGATGAAATATACACCAATAATTGATTTCTCCTTATATTTTCTCAAAATAGAAAGTATGAGAATTATTTGATACAGATAGAGTATATGTTGGTTTATAATTTATTTGCATGATTATCATGGAAACCTTACTCTGCAAACCTCTGACAAATCAAATCTGGGCTATGCTTTTTGCACATTTCTTTGTTAGCTCGGATCATCATCATGCTTCAAACAAATGAAATTTCATTTCCACACTTCATACTTTTGTATTTCCAATTAGTTGTTTCAAGTTACAACTCATTATATAATGTAAAATGTCAAGTACAGCCAGCTACACAGCTACATTACAATGCTTGGAGGCAACCAGGTTAGCAAAGGTGTTGTAACATTGAATAATTAAGAATGGCTAGTTCCAAATGCAAAAGTTTAGTTCAGCATAATAGATATTGTCTGATATTTGTATCACTGCATGAGATTATCTGGTCGAGACTTAGACATGTGATCCGGATTTTCTGGTTGATATTTCTATGTAAGCCTACGTACGGTAGAAAGTTTGGAGCACATTGTTCTTGGTTCTACACAAATGATATGTTTCTCTTGTCTATATAATGAGATTAGATCCAATACTCTACATGCATTGCATATGAACAATAAATCGTCGTGTGCTCATATAGCGCATCTTAGGAATCCAATAATAATTAGTGAGTATTAGCTTTAACTTACATATCACTTATGGGACAATTAGCTGCTCTATTCATGACACAAAGTCATGGACAGTTGGGATAACCATGGAATGGTCCAATCTATCTGCAACCAACATGTCCATTCTCTGACTGTTAAATGTTGATCTGCATTAACCTAATTGGTCAATATCAGTTTACTTACCGATAGCAACTTTCAATAAATGAATAGTTTACGCCTTTATAATGCCATTGAATGTGTCAAACTTATTGTCTTTCTTTGAACTTTTGATGCAGAGAAGCTCTCTTGAAGAACAATCCCATTTTAATGCATTTCTTTATAAAGGATGCACGAAGCCTTATGGTTTTTCTACATCTCTGTCATCTTTGCATGCATATCCAATGCTCAAAAACAAAATAAAACACTCATTTAAGACAAAAACACAAGTAAAAGAAAACATCAGTACTTTAATTTGAGTAATTAAATAATTGGCTCTAACATAGACTTGACAAATTAAATTATGGGTCAGGTTAAAATCAAGTTCGGATTGGTAAAACTTAGCTCGTGAGTATTTTGTATTTGATCGAGTTTCAGAGCATATTACAGTTTTTCTGCATAAAATGTACATAGACGTTGACCCGGTTTGAACTTACATAAAATATTTTGACCGCCTCGAAAATTGATGGAATCGGACCAAAATAGAGTGTCCACAAATTTGGATTCAAATCATCAATGTTATGCCCGATCAGATCTAAACTTTTACTACTATACAATAAGTTCAACCACCCCAAAAGTTAATTGAATCCGAAGTTAAGTCGGAATTTGTGTGTGCGAATTCGGTAAATTGTTTTCTCCGCTCTAACCAAGGCCCCAAGTAAGGTAGAGGAAGCTAGATAACACAATTAACAAGAGAGAGAGAGAGAGAGAGAATGTGTGCAACGGTGTTGTCAAGCCGTAGTTTTCTGAGAGCACTCATTGACAAAATCAGAGAAAAAGCCAATCAAGGCCACAGTTCGATCTGTATGATCAGCAATCGGCCTGTGGTTTCTCTCTCCAAGGTCGTTCTCATCTTCTCTGTATTCACTTTCTCTCTCTAGACTCTGTGACGCAAACGATAGAGACGAACAAATCAGAGCAGTTGGGGTTTTCAGTTGCTATAGCCACACCCAGCGTCACCACCTCCGCGCCCCGTGGGACTCTTCTCTGAATCAACCTCCTCCATGTTCCCCACCGGCGGAGGCGGCAGCAGCAACAGATACAGCCCCACCGGACTGCATCTCACCTCCGGTGGCGGCCCCGGCTGGTTCTGGTCACCAGTCGCTGCGCCTCGCTCTAATGTCGCCGTCACCGTTACGGCCCTCGCCGGAGTCGCGGTGGTTGCTGCCCTCCTCTACACTACCAGTAGGTAAATGACGAATCACCCACCACCACCGCCCACACGCACGAATCTATCTGTAAACCTAGAGAGAGATCGTAGATTTGTTTCATAGAGTCGGTAGTTTTCTTCCTTTCGTTTTCTTCCTCTTCATACATATATAGATGAGAGCTCTCCGACGAAGCATGACTTCCTCTACATCAAATTCTTCTTCTTCTCCTTCTTCGTCGTGGATTCATTTGCGTTCGATCCTGTTTGTTGTCGCGTCGTCCTCACCCGCTAATTGCTCATCCTCTGAAGGGTGAGTCCCTTTTTCCTTCTCTTTCCATAGCTCTCTCAGATGTCTTTCACTCACCTCACTCGCTCGCTCTAGTATGTTTCTTTTGTTTGTTTGATTCAGATCCTAATCCCAGTGTTCTCAGAATCATTTCTTATTTTCAAGTGTCGATCTTCATTTCAATCTTGATGGTTCCCTATCTACATTTTTCCTCTAGGTCCACTTCACATGTGATCTACCCTCCGTGAGTGATGGGATTTTCTATCTGTTCTCACGCATATTTGTGGATTGAGCTGGTACTTTATTTGGTTTGATTTTGTGTTGCTTCATTTTGTTAGATTTGAGGGGTTTTCTTCCATTTGTGATTGGATTACTATATGCGTTTGCCTTCTAATGGCTTGATAAATTTAAATTGTTACCTCCTTATTGTTTGGAGCTCATTTCACTGCTAATAAGTAATTAGCTGGTCTGTTGGGATATTATCAGTCCTGGTCCTGAGATATGTCATTGCAAATTAGCTATGAATTATACAAACTATAGGTTTTTGCCCTGTTTTTAAAAGTATATATTAAATCCTGTTATGACACAGAGGATATGTAATCCATTTCTTCTTCTCCTTTACTATATTTCTCTAAGCAACTAAAAACAAACATCCAAAAACTGATTGAAGAGACATTAAAAATATAAAGTTGAGAAGTGGGTTTATAGTCATGACAGGGACTAGCTTCCAAATTGGAGGCTTAAATCGTGAAAACTAAACTATTTCAGTTCTATTGAAATCACACACCCTTTTTGTTCTTACCACTGAATCGTTCAAATTGACTGTACCTAGGTTCAAATATTGTTTATCCTCAGCCTCCATCCTCCTTTCCAGCTAAAACATTATCTTCATAGCATAGGTCCCTATCATAATGTGGGTCACATAATTCTTTACTTTCTGGTATGGTGTGAGTTGTTTGTCGCTTCTCCAGTTTTCCTTGCTGAAGTCTTGTATTAGGGTTCATAGTTTGTAGTCTAATATTCCTCTGTATTATTTTCTTTCCTATTAAAAGTCTGCCTTCAAAGTTACAATTGGAGTACTAGTCGACAAACGCTGACTGTACATGGTCTTTTGTGCTTCAAAGAAGGAAGTTAATAGATACAAGTTGATTTTCCTGGGCCTTCAAGACACAGTTCCTAACAAATGGGGAGCTTTTTTTTTTTTTTTTTTCCTTGTTATTTCGTATAATCCTGATTGGGATTGATGGACTACAGGTTTCATCTTCCTCACTTTCACCATTTTTTTTATTTTATTAGAAAACTACAAGCTGAGTGTTTTTTTATGGTAGCTATCCACCATCCTCTTGAGAGAGTTTTGTTGAGGTAGCCCTATATCAGGCTATCAGTTTTCTTCTTTTTCCCTCCATTTTAAATTAGAGAAACTGGAAGATGAGTATTCTTTCTGTGGTAGCTATCCATCATCTCTTGAGAGAGATTGTTGAGGTTGTCCAGATAAGGCTATATATTTTTTCCCTTTCTAAGTAGGAATAAATCTTGTTTGATGTGATAAAACCAATCAACATGCTCAAGTTGGGTGTGTCAACTACTTTGTTACCTTGTAAGTTAAATGCTTTTGCTAGCTGTTTCACTTTATAGTCCAAATAATCTTTATCTTATGATTATTGGCTTCCTGCTCTGTCATCTCAATGCTAGCTTCTTTTTTATTTGACTTTCTTTCGATTTCAGGGGGCGTCTAAAATCACCATGGTCTCGCTGGAAGAGAAAGCATGCCCTCTCAGCTCAGCAATGGAAAAGTTTGTTTACACCAGAAGGGAAACTACGAGATGGAGTCAAGTTTCTGAAGAAAGTTCGCAGCGGAGTGAGTTTTATAGCTGTTAGCTTATGCATTTTTGTACTTGGAAATGTTGTGATATCAGGTTATTGATTTTTTTTTTGTAGGGTGTTGATCACAATATAAGGGCAGAGGTTTGGCCATTCCTCCTTGGGTTGTAAGCTGTCCAACCGTTTTTCTTAATGTTTTCATTTCATTTAATGGCCTTGCATCTCGGAGATAGCCTTGTTATAGGATATTCTAAACTGAATTATATCTTATTGAGGAACATTTGGAGTGTTCTTTTTATTGGTATGTGGGGGGGAACGTGTTGCATTTTTCCTGCTGCAGATATGATTGACTGTCCTAGCCATATATGTTTTTTCAATCTTCGTTTTTCTTTATTTTTGGAAAATGATTTGCTACGGCCCTTCATAAGCTTTCCCATCAAGAAAATATATTTCAGTTACATAAATTTGGTGTTGGAACATAACTTACTGTCCATTTTCAAAAACAAATAATAATAAATTGTGCACATAAAATCTTTATTTGATCATGCAGTTACATGTTAGTTTGCCATTATTGTCTCATTATCTGCTACATGCAGTTACATTTTCTGCATTATCAGACATCATGCTTGGATTGCCGTTTTATTAAATTATAAATCACCCGCACCAAACTTCTAACTGATGAGTGATGAGTGATGAGTGAATTTTCTTCTTTCAACAGCTATGACTTGAATAGTACTGAAGAAGAAAGAGATATTTTAGGAACTCAGAAAAGGTACTTTTTTCCAATATCATCTTGAAAAAAAAATCCTATGTTTTTTTTTTCTTTCATTCTTTTGTAAACATTTAGAAATTGTTTTTAATTTTTAATTTTTTGGTGTGAATTTTCTGATGCAGAAAAGAATATGAGAAACTCCGCAGACAGTGTCGGCACCTCCTTAAACGCAGTGTCAAAAGGAGCAGCGATTGTCTTATTGAAGACATAGACCCTCCCAGTTCTGAAGACACTGTTAGTGCAAGAGAATCCCTTTCCAGTGATGAAAGAAGCCCAGATATTGAGTACTCAGATGAAAGCGGGTTGTTGGATGGAGATGATGGTGGTTCGAGGCGAATTGCCAATGCTGATGCCTCTGTACTGGACACTGAATCATGTGATTCAGATTCTTCTGAAGATCCAGTTGTGATTCAGGCTTCCCCCTCTCCTGAAGGCCAGAAAAATGAAGATTCTGATGTGCCGTCGAAAAGGAAAGTTTCTTCCTCCAAATCTGTAGTCACAACAAAACAACGAACCACTGAAGATTTTGCTACCTGGCAGCGGATCATTCGCCTTGATGCAGTGCGTGCCAATCCAGAATGGATACCATTCTGCCCATCTGGAGCTGGGGTTTCAGATGGCAGGGCACGTCGTTCTGCAGAGGCTGTTGGTTTGAAGGATTATGATCACTTGGAGCCCTGCAGGATCTTCCATGCAGCACGATTAGTTGCCATTCTCGAAGCTTATGCACTCTATGACCCTGAAATTGGATATTGCCAGGGCATGAGTGATTTACTTTCTCCAGTAATTACTGTGCTTATGGAGGATCACGAGGCTTTCTGGTGCTTTGTAGGTTTCATGAAGAAGGCCCGGGATAATTTCAGACTTGATGAGGTGGGGATCCGAAGGCAGCTGAATATTGTCTCTAAGATTATCAAAAATAAGGATTCACACCTTTATAGACACTTGGAGATGCTTCAAGCAGAGGATTGCTTTTTTGTTTATAGGATGGTTGTGGTACTATTCCGGAGAGAGTTGACGTTTGAACAGACATTGTGCCTGTGGGAGGTAATGTGGGCAGATCAAGCAGCCATTAGGGCTGGTATTGGGAAGTCAGCATGGAGTAGGATAAGGCTAAAAGCTCCACCGACAGACGATCTGTTGCTTTATGCGATATCAGCATTAGTGTTGCAGAGGAGGAAATTAATAATAGAGAAGTACAGCAGCATGGATGAGATATTGAGGGAATGCAATAGCGTGTCTGGACAGCTTGATGTATGGAATCTACTAGATGATGCACACAACTTGGTGGTTAATCTCCATGACAAGATAGAGGCACCTTTCTAGTTCTGATGGTCTCACTGTGGATTATACTTTTAATTTTCATCAAGTTATTTTGGATCCCAATCTTTATTATGACATCAGCCATGGGATCCACACTACCCATCCAAAAACCAAATCTTCTTGCTTACCTGATAAATGCCAAAACAGCAGCAGCAGCAGCAATGGAATTTGGTACTGGTGTCAATGTTTACAAAAGGTGAAGAAGAATATTTGGGACACCACTAGCACTGGTAGTGTATGTGACTTCATCTTTTAATGGTGGTAACTTGTAATGCTTTCAGACCCTCTTTTCTTCTCAATTTGAGCTCACACTTCCAGGTAGTGTGGTGAACTTAGAATAAGACAGTACTAGTATAGATTTGTATTGATTTCGTGTCAACTTTTTAAAACCAGAATTTTCAATGAAATCGACACAGGAATATTTGACGTTCCTTATTCACATAAGAAAAGTATGTCGGTCTACAATGTAGGATAGTTTTAATGAAATGGTAGCATAAAATCCATGCGCCATTCCCATTCATCCAACCGAACAATTATTCACCCTAGTAATGGGGAAATTGTGTCTCGCAATGTTTACTCTTTCTTGGTGTAGTACCGAACAGCAAATGCTAACCCCAATATCATGAGGGGTACCAGGAACTGTAAAATCTTAGTCACAAACTCAGGGGTCTTGTCGGGATTATATTGGGCCTGCTGTGTTGGAATGTAACTAGGTTTCTTTGGAAGGGTTGATACATCAATCTCCCCAATATAGTACTTGTCCATCATGTCTCTGGCAGAATCACTGTGTCCTACGTCTTCAAAATCATCAGTCGCGTCCTTACCTGTTGCTGATAGCAAGACTTCGTCCCCTCCAGGATGATCTTCCATAAAAGGGGTTACATCATACACCTGAAATTATTTTACACAATGAGTGTTAAGTTGAACCCTTCACTTGTTTACAAATGACATCAAGTTTGCATAACATTGATCTCAACATATGTTATCTAATATGCATCATGATATCAAACAATAAAGAACAAAAAAAAAATTACACAGATAATTAGAGCCCCATAGTACTCCGTACTCCTACAAGTTGAATGGCTCCATTTCTACTTGGAAAGCATTGACAATATTGGACTAAATTTCACCTATTTACATTGGAACATTAAATATATCTAAGATAGACATTTATCCTGTAAAATTGAGCCTTGCAAATGAAAAAGTTCCTCTGAACAAAAAGGTGGCTACAAATAGAGTTCAAAGTTAATAGACTATCCAATATCACTCCATTGTAAAAACGAGCAGAAGTTTAGACTTCAGTTAAGTAAAACAATAAATACAATTTATTGCTGTGAATGTGCATTGTTGAATCCCCAGACAGCGAATTCCAACATCCATCTATGGTCAAATATAAATTAAAAGAAAAAACAGAACATGAAAAATGTAACAACAAAATAATGAAAATAATATAATTTGTTTAACCCCCAAAACTGATGCTTTTGACTTTCATCATGAGAAAATATAAGGTTCTCCCAGCAATGTTGTCTTACAATTCTGGTTAGGTGATTATGTGTTTAAATTAAAAGTACTAGTTATTAGAATCTAATCATTGATTTGTGTCACAAACTAGGTGTTTGGTGGGAAAAAAACTTGGTGCCCATGCATATATGATTCATGCCAGTTTTAGAGAAGAACTATCAGAAGAACCTTACAATAGATACCGACATCTTTTTAACAAGGCAAAAGTTGGGTTTGGATTTTGTATGCCACATAATGATATTGTTTATTTTATCATGTTAAACAGCTATGCCAGGAAATAATGCATTAATAAATTTGAGGGTATTATCTAGTTTAAGCTCCTTCTCCATGTGTTGAAAAAAAATGTTATTGCATATGACTAGGGAAGAATTTATAAGAACAACAGTTAGATGCACAGTTATTTGATATACAACACCTTCAATTGTATATCACGCAATCCTTTACAATTCTGATGCACTGATTTTGGATAAATAACCTACCGTGTGTGTGTAATCAATAAGTTAGATGAAAATCTAGACTGGAGTAGCAAGGAGAGATTCGTAACACAACTTCTAGTAAACAAAGTCTAGGGTCTAGAAGCATTTCACTCAAATAAAAATAAATATAAAATATAAAAATTTGTAAATATTTTGTTTGTTCTCTTCAAGCTTGTTTATGGCATATCATAAGCTTAGTGGTCATATAAATTTTTTTTCAGTGCCGTTGGATCTGAAGGCGATTGAGAGTAGAGCCACTGTGGTTGACAATGAGTGAGTCTCGACTAGGGGTCGCTAAAAAAGTCACATTTTTTTATGTTTAGGGCGAAGTCGAA
>JAYMTE010002113.1:0-11810 GCA_036897545.1 Pelargonium fulgidum
AAGGAAGGGCGGTGTTGTCCTTTTCCTTCACATTTATTTATACTACTTACATTTTATGACCCTGCCAATTCTACTCTAAAGAGTTACAAAAACTAGTTATGTACCATTTGTTTCAATTAGAATAATAATTATTTTCTAAAACAAGCTCAACTTGATTAGTTTAAATAAAGATATATACAAGATATCACAATGTTAATATAAAATGAAAAATTTAAGAAATATGGGTGTCTTTCATTTTGGCCTCACAAGCTACCTAAGCTTGAATGATTTGTTTCTTGTTTCATAAAATATATAGATTTATTTTATTTGATATTAGCGCTCACACTCTTCATCCACATCACCAACGTTATTTTTTAGGGTGGTTGATTGTTGATATGTCATAATTGCATTCATTATCCACCCACATCTTCATTATTCATAGGAATAATAAGGGTGTTGTGCAGCATAAGATCTACTACACTTATAGGCTATAGGGGAGAGATGCCCTAGTTTCCATAACCCGTACCAGCATGAGCCAGACATTATGCCCACTCCCCATAACAAAGCCTACCCCACACAAAATAGCCCACAACAAATAATATTACGGTGAGTCAACGGCAACAAACTTGTAGATCCAAATAATAGGAAACTCTCGTCAATACAAATAGGGGACCTTGCACAATAATCAAGTAAGGACTAAGAACATAAATCTTAGGATTAACGTGAGATAGATCTAACTTAAGCATAAGAGGAGCTTCGTATAAGAGAATCCTTGTTATTCGAATATTGGTTTATTGAAGAGGAAAATGGAAGCTCTCAAAGGATACATGGAAGGAGTCATGGAAAAAAATTTGGTGTACTCAACAAGAAAAAACGAGCGAAAGAATAGAAGGAACTAAAAAGCAACATGATCTAACCTCTAATATCCAACAAAAATATCTTAATAGATAAGTCCTAATATATATGAGGCCTGAGATGAAATAAAAATTTGAGCCCTCAGGTTGTTAAAGAACATAAATTTTTGAACGATCAAATTGAATAAAAAAATTCTAATTAAATTTTTGGAGATATGTATAGAATATATCTAAGCGTAACAATCGAGATTCAAACCTGAAATCTTAAGAGAAGCAAACGTCTTAAAACCACTTGCCCTGTTAATGGTTAATAGTTCATTTCTTATTTAGTCTCAAATTGAAAGTCTAAATCAAAAGTCGACCAAACCTTAGATATCCAAAGAGTATCCTACTATCCAAAATAAATTTGAATCCGTATCTAATTTCTCACCCCTAACTCAAGAAGGTGAGCATTGATGAAAGTGTTTATATTGGTATCAAGTAAAAATATGAGATTATGCATATATAGCCCACTCTTTGAACGGTTGGTAAATTTTTTTTTTTTTTTTTTTTTTTTTTCCTCTTACATACATACACACACATATACATGTTACAATAATTGTTGAGCTAAGAAGTTAAGGTATTTGTTACTTTACCACACTTTTCCCCTGCTAATTAAATCATAATTTCCACAGCAATGCAGACCTATAATTTTGGGGATCTAATTCCTGTACAACAAACACTCAGAAAATGTACATTTTCTTACAGATAGCAGTGCAGTGCTCATTCTACTTAGTTATCCTCTCCCATGGTGCTACTTGTGGCCCATTTTTGTTTATTTTTTCCTTTCTTTCCTGAAAATAAATAAATCCTAGATGTTACTACTTCCCAAGAACTAACAACCATTTGCAACCATAACTCAATAATGCTAACAAAACTAACCTTTGGTCTTCTTGATTCTGTCACCATCCTCACCCTTGAAGACATTTCCGACCATGCTTCTACTCTGGAAAGCAGTTAACACAAACTGGCAATAGGCTGCGTGCAAATCTTGGTAAATCCCCTTCAGCTTCCCGGACTGCGCGTCTCGCAAATCCATCTCAATCAGAACCTGCAACCATGCAACAATTTAACGATATACACGAAAGGTACCCGGATATGGAATTGGGAAAACGCGTGTTTGTTGTGTATTACCTCTACTGCCACATTGCTCGCAAAGATTGGGTTGAAACGCCGCCTGCAATACATGTAAAACAGGAGAGTGCCGATAAGCAGTGGGATGGTGACCCCTGATGCATATGGGGCTCGTCTCAGTCCAAACACTCCAATAGCAGTTACTTGGGTAATGACCAACGAAAAGACTGTTGTGTTGAAAGCAATGGGCCAGAACCGTCCACCACTTTCATATTTTGTTTTGTATACATTCACAAACTGCACGGTCAAAAAACGCATGCAACAAGTTTATATCAAATTCTAGAATCCCATATCATAAAAAGTTAAACATATGAGATCAGATGGCAACATGTGAATGATTATGCAAACTGATGATCTACTATCCTCCAAGAGAGATTTCCATGTATACCCCAATAAGAAAGTGATGTGCAACCCTACTATTGAATAATCCTAAAATTCAACTGAGACTGTGGATGATTGAAATGAATGGAATGTGAATTAAACTTATGTTGGCTGAATTAGCATCAGTATGCAGTCATAGGTCCGAACAAAATCTTAAGTTCAACAACTGAAAGACGAACAAATTGCACATATGAGCATATAAAATCAAACTATGATTTTGAAAGAATTTACACGATCACAACAAAATTTAACTAAGCAGATAAGACTAAAAATAGAGAAGAAAACACTAAAAGAAACACTACCTGGTTTTTGTAGACAAAGTAAGCGAAGATATAGTAAATCAGCATGCAAGGCAAAATTAATGGTGCCATGATAGAACAGGTCAAGCCAAGTAAGCCAAACAGTAGGACTCTCGGGATTTCAACTTGGTATGGAAAAGTTATTTCGCAAGAACTTGCATCTTCCTCATATCTGAGTATGAGTCTTGTGAACCAATTGCGCATCAGAGGACAAAATTGCAAGAGTTCAGCCGGTAAACTCGCCCAACCTGACGTCAACGACAATGCCATGAAGAAGCTAGCCTGCATATATGTGAAAATCACAATCATAACTAACGACAGAACAAGAACTAGAGTGCTGTTCCTATTTCACGCAAACCCAATAACTAAACAATCATGAAATATCCCTCCGCACTTGTAACACCAACGTATGAACCTTAATCCAATAACAAAATTGATATTTATATTGAATATCTCTAAAATAAGAGAGACTAGGAAGATGTATTATTTATAAGAAACCTTGCTCATAAGCTCTTCTCAGGACTTAGTAAAATCGAATACTCAAGTAAAAACATAGCATAAAGTAACATGATTATGAAAAGTTGTATATCAAATACTCAAGTAAAAACATAGTATAAAGTAACATGATTATGAAAAGTTGTATAGCAATTTTAATATCAAGAGGACTCCAAGGAAATCACCTGCTTTGGCACTGCTTCAGCAAGTTTAGTAAGTAATTCTTTTGGACGTTCTACCACTTGGCTTATAACAGACCCTGAGAGAACATTAACAAAGAAAACGTTCCAGATCGTGAAATACAAAATTTGGCAGCATGCATTCATTTTCCTCGCACTACGGGAGATGCATCCCTGTTTATTTGTAGAGAACATTATAACTGGTGGAGCAATATACAAGAATAAAGTCAAAAGCGCACTAGGTAGATAACCTGTAATTATCTCGCCCCATAGAGTCCTGTAAAATAAGCATACATAAAATTTTAAATTTAATGGGATGTCAACTAAAAGTTTGAAAAACGGCAATTTCTACTCATATAATGACTTGGGCTTCCACTACTAAAAGGTGGATCTTGTTAATAGGATTTCACTTGCACCATTTTATGTAACAACCTCACTTTATATTTTTCCAATGAGCTCGACACATGGGAGGCAGCTCACATACAATGGATTGGACTTCCACTACTAAAATATCAACTTTATTATTAAAGTTTGGCTTCCACCATTTAGCTCATTTTCTTTATATTTTTCCAATGTGGGACAATTACCCACTTCAACAGTAACAATATACTGTCCATGCTTTATCTCTAGTACCTTAGATCGAGGTAGCATCTCATTCACAAAATATGTCTAATCAATATAGACCTAGCACATCTTACCAATGTACATAACCAAATCAACCAGGTTGTGACAGCAACAACGATAATAACTCAGAACAGGCCGCAATCAGTATGGCAGTACAATACTTACCTTTCAGGATCCCATGAGTAAATCTGTTTATTTATTTCTTCCATTTGGGTTAGTGCCTGCACAAAAGTAACAGGAGCAAGACAAGCACACACAAAAGCAACCGAAGCCACAACTACTACTATCTGACGCAGCCAAAGTTGCTCATATGGTATTGCCAGGTTTGGCCACCAAACATCATCCGGTTCTGGAGCCAATTCTGTCACCCATACCATGGGATGTGATGATTGAAGTAGCTGAGAAGCAATAACAGCATCAAAGCGGGTCCTAAAGAAAACAAATGCAGCAGCACACTCCTGCAGGTTCAAATACTTAATTAAGATTCAAAAGCAGCAATCAATTATGTTTGTGAGAGTTAACACAGAGTCACATCAACTTGGAGGTATACATTCTTACATGATGAAAACTGTTAAGTGATCCCACATCGGTAAAATATAAAGTAAAGTGGATAAATATAATGGTGCAAGTGAAACCCTACTAATAAGGTTGACCCTTTTGTAGTGGAGGCCCAAACCATTATTTAAATCTAACATGAGGGAAGACACTAAATTAACAAAGGTCAAAAAAAAAAAAAAATTAACAACACATCGAGTGTTTGGAAAACACTAAATTGTGAAACTTTGGTAAAATGACCAAATGTAAATACCAATTATATATTTATAGTAATATGTGAGAATGAAATAATATTGTATGTATATAAAAAGTCTACTTTTATATGATAAAAATCAACATTTTCAATTGAAATGTCAACCTTTTTATAAGAATAACCAATCTTTATACTAAAAAGATAGGTCTTTCATATTCAAAAGTCTATTTTTATATGATAAAGGTCAGTTATACATACATCAGTGAGAGTGGAAAATTATTTCGAAATGTCAACCTTTTTATAAGAATAACCAAGCTTTATACTAAAAAGATAGGTTTTTCATATTCAAAAGTCTATTTTTAAATGATAAAGGTCAGTTATTCATACATCAGTGAGAGTATATCTGGAAAATTATTCTGTTTCTTTTTCTACTTCTATTTATATGTCTGAAAAGAAGCAAAAAAATTTAGTTTATGGAAAAACATCAAATATTACAAAAGCAATCTAAAATCCCCCAATAATCAAACATCCATATCAATTTTTATCTCCTACCATTGGCTTATGTGGCAGAATACAAGAGGGAGTGTCCGGACTTTCAGCCATCTAGATGTAGATGTGTTACCAAACAAGCTTTAATTGTTTCACTAGCCTTTTTCAAATTGTATCAAAAACACTACTCGTGTATCCATTTTATGATTTTTGAAAGACAAACCCAAAATTTATAATACCTAGTGAATACTTGCACATAGAATTAGAACGGTGTGGTTAAAATGGAGGAGGGCTCTAAGGGTTGTTTGTAATAAAAGAACCCTTCCAAAGCTTAAAAAGGAGTTTTATAGGTTAGCTATATAGTCAACTATGTTGTATGGCAAGATGGGGTAGTAGAAATGAGATTAGGTGAGTTTGTGGTAACACTATAAATGAAGTTATCTAGACAAGAGTTGGGGTAGCTTTAGTGTGACAAAAGGTGAGAGAGTTTAATTAAAAGAAATTAAAAGAGATAGGAGTGGAACCAAATTAACATGAAAAAAGTAAAACAAATGACATATAACATATAACAATATCATCAAATAGGATAATGTGGAGGAGATACAAATATAAGATCCCCATGAGTTATATTATAGGATTCATGTAACCAATAGATGACCCCAAAGTTGTTTGGAAATAACTAGTTTTTTTTGTTGTTGTTGTTGTATACTTTCACATCCAACATTTACATTAAAAGGAAAAGGAAAACCTACAATGGTCATTGAACTATATCACTACTCCAAAATGGTCCCTAAACATTTATGGTTTAGACCGATATTATCTATTTTGCAAGTCTCAATAACTTCCCATAAAGTTGTTAGTGTGGCTAAATAAAATAATAATAATAAAATATATACTAGTTGCTGATGCGGCACCCAGACGTTTTTAAAAAACTTAAACAGCACATGTTAATCTATGATTGACTAGCTTTTCTATTCATTTTTTCCATATTTCCCTTCTTCTTTTTTTATCAACCAAATCACGACCAACGAGATTCAGTAACAAGGGTTGTGCGACCGATGGTTGGTCTTGTGAGTCCCCTCCCGTGGTCAGTGAAATGTCTAGAATTTCATCATCAATGTGAGCTGCAATGATGACAGATGTGGGTAATGTGGTAGAGATGCTCTTACTTTTGTACCATTGCCTCCATTATTACTCACCCGATTCAATCCAATCATTTGTTTTATTTTAATTTATTTTCTAAGTTTTCTTTTAAAAATGTAATTTTTTATCATTTAAATGGAATTCGATCTAAAACCAATCCAGTTCTATCTTCGGTCCATGCGTTGGATATTCGGTCTGATCTTGAACCAATGATCACTGTCATGAATAACATATAATTATGAAGTCTGAAGTAATCAAATCAATAATTGTAAGAATAATGACCTTATCTTTTGTAGCGAAACTCGTATCAGAAGAGTCAGTGACCCCGCTAACTACACTGTCCTCTTGTTCAGATACCACCTGGAAAGAATGTGCAGGGCTCCCACAAATACCACATTTCGTAAACTTTGGCTTACATTTTTTATCAACAAGTGACTTGTAGACCATATCTGCATCACTCTGCACACAGAGAATTGTCAGCTATCAATTACTACACTCTGATAAGAAACAAGGTTAACAGTGCAGCTTTCCAATGCAACTAACCAGCTAATCTCGTGCACCAACGATGATACTAAAGTGGGAGCATAGATTTCAAATTGTGAATTACTGTATTTAATTTTTTAACAATTAGAGTTGAGCAACTTACTCATTTTATACCCAAAATATTCCAGTCATGCAGTATCATCTCAATACATTCGTAATTGTCAATAGATTCTTTTATTGCTCTCCAATTACTCTAGTGTCTTCCAAACATCTATATTTCAATTTCCAAAATACTATGGTGTCTCAAATACCCCAGATCCTATAGGATTGAAGGAGAGACATAGAATAGAAAGGTAGTACAACACTTGTTATATATCTATCATCTTTTCCGCTAATAAATTTACAAAAATCTGCGATAAAAGAGATAATAACTATGTAAAGTAAACTTCACTCACTCTGCAAATTGTTTTTTTAGCCATATTACATTTCTAGAAGAAAAATGGTCTTAAAAACCATTCCAAATGTTTGATGTGGTGCAAGGGGACAGCACATGCCCAGGGATTAGTCAGGTGCTCAAAATAGTCTTCACTAGATGATAATAAGAAGAGCATTAGCTTGTATATCCACCATTTTGCATAATACACTAAATCCATAAATCAGATGAGCAGTTGTCAAAATATAAATAGTGCTAATTAAACACACACAAAAAAAAGAGGCGCACCACCAGTTGATAAACTGTGTCAGGATCATAAACCATTTGGTGTGAAAGGTAGCCTGATGCATGGTACTTCGAGAAGAATTTTTTCAAGGTTTCACTATATGATTCTTGTTCGGACCATGGAATGGATCGGACAAGAACAGCAAAATGACTTGGGTTTGGAGGAGATCCAGCAATGTGGGCTAGCCTCAAAGTAGTGATGCCTTTGTAGTTCTAGAAGAAAATGTCAATGGTTAGATATCATAAGGAAGTTGCTAAAACCTTACAATGAAAAAATAGAACTATGTAACTAATGAGTATGGGTTCTACATACTCACAAAGTAAAGAAGAATGCAAGTGCACACGTTTATGACATATAAAGCAAAACAATGAACCCAAAGCCTGAAAACATTAAAATACGATAAATTATTAATGAGTAACCTTATTTTGGTTGTGTTAGTATGTTAACAAACAATAGATTATATAATAACGGCACCAAAATCTGAAAGCAACAAAATATTAAACATGTGATACTTCTATAGAAACACTAACGTCAACAGAGAAACAAGGTTTAAAAATCCATTTTCGTTAACATGGACAGATTATATTCTCTCATTTTTTATTATAAAGAAAAAGTTCACTTATTGCAAAGCACAGGTTTGGGAAATACTTCAGCAGACTTCTACGCTAACCCACAATTATTGAAGAGGGAACATGAAATCCAAATACTGTTTGAAAGCATCTCTTGCGTGTCAACACCTACACATCTTAACATCAAAGTAAGTGCTAATTACATTTATTATCTGGATTCTGAACAAAAATTAAAACAGCAAACAAGTTCACTTTATTAAAATATCTAATGCACCAATATATAATAGCTCATACCATTTTGATCCTGCTTGAATATTTCCAATCGAAAACACATCTAATGACTCTTGCATAAACCGCTTGTGTTGCATCTCTTTCCCAAAATAATTCACAGGAAGCACAACGAAAAGGCAAACAGCACCGGCAATGGAGAAGATTTGAATACTGAGAAAAACAACAAGTCACTTCAGTAAGTGAAAGTTGATGACCAGCAGTAGAAACTGAAGACTTCCATTGAGAAGCTAAGTGAGGAAAGCAATCACAATAAACTTTCAAGTTGGCTACTTGAAAATACTACAAGTTATGAATAATCATTGTTACTTTACTTCAGTCCCAGACTCATCTCAAGATGTCTTGTATCCAAATATAGAAAGTTTCTGTAAAACTAACCTCCAAATTTATAAGATCATAATCAGCCAAAAAGATAATTCTAAACTATAAAACAATAGCTGAGAATAAGAAATCTAAGCCATGATTTTTTCGGGCTTAGGCTAAGCCAAACCAATGAGGATATGACACATCATCTCATTTAATCCATACCCACCCAAGTGAATTTGTGGAAGCGGAGCGACCCGCTGGATCCTTGTTTTTTTAATGAGGTGGCGCGTTCTCATTGGCGGCTTAGCCTAAGCCAAATAATGTTTGGCTTAGAATCCTCAACCTCAACAATAGCTTTAACATATCCCTTATATAGGAAACAAGGGCTCTCTGAAATGGTAGGTTCCTATGTCAGTTCCAGTTTGCTAAAAGGTGAGAAAATAATATTTTCTTTCTTAAAAAAAGGATACAATAAGATGTATAAATCTTGGCAACATAAGCATAAAGAGTTCACCATTCTAGGCATCTACCAAGAAAAAGGAACAACATCGTAGAAAAATCACCATTGTATCCAAATTGTATTTTAACTGTCCGTAAATTTATTATAGAAGTAAAAACTAGCCTGGCTAAACTGCAGTTGCTAGTCCACAGAATTAGATCAATATATTAAGTGGACTGTAAAGCATTATCAACAAAGGGTTATGGAAAGCATTTATAGAAAGAGAACCCCGGTTCTTCTATAACTTTCCACAATTATAAAGTAAAACATTCTCCCCACCGCTGTCCATTTGTACTAGAAAGTTGGGGAAATTCAATCCAGTTACTTATCATATTGAAGGCCTTGGCAAATTACCAGCATCTACCAACACAACACCACAACTGGTAACAAGCATTGATCAACGTAACATACAAAACTTTACACATATTGAAAAGGAAACATAATGATTAAACTCCAAATGAAAGCCAAGGAGGCATTCACCATCCCAAGGTATGTGAGGTAGCTTATATACATTGGCATGGGCACATGGCCCTCATTTATATCTACCAACCCAAGACTACCAAACCATCCAAGAAGTGACTTAGAGTTATAATGGGATACAATTGGTAAAACTTAGGAAAAAGAAAATCTAATTGATGTCAGAGTTTGACTTCCCTCTTTTGACCTTCAAATTATTTGGGTTCAATCCCTAGGTCATGTTAGGACACAAAGTGTCCTTGGTGCTGAGATTGCAATTTACAAGTTCCCTCCTTGGACTTCCTCTTATACAGGCATGAAGTGTCTCAACTTCCAAGCTAGATCCCTAATGTCATCCATCTGGGCTCATCAAAAGGCTGCAGTGTTGCATATTTTAGTTGGCCTTGAATTCACATATCTCATTTGCATGCATTTAGTTCATTATAAGCTATGTGAACTTCACATTTGCATTCCTTACCAACAACCAACAAGGAGTGCAAGAATGGAAACCTGACAGCATATTTCAAGCCACTGACCAACAACACAGTATCTATCGACCATTTGAAAAATATACTGTAACACAAACAAGTACCATCATTCAGTGTCTAAAGGTTTTAGTGATGGTTTATTCACCTTAAAACAAGTATTCTGCAAAAGACAACAGCATCCAAGCCACCAATAGTTAATAATTCTTCCTCAGTTGTTTTCCAGGCCTTGACTATCCAGCTAGCAGACGGAACTAATCTCTCAATACCGCCGAACCCTTGCTTGCGTTTTTCACGTATTGTAGCAAGCCTCCGCCCAAAGTACACGCTTACATTGCTGGGTTGTTTTCTCAGTATGGAATACAAGGAAAAAAGGATAATACAAATGCTTATGTTGATTCCAGCGCACACTATAATAGCACCAACTTTCATCTCAATCAACTATATGCATCTCACTGTATAACACTGCAAACAGAGCATTAAATTAATACCTAATCGATGCGAAGATGGAACACTCATTTTAAATAAACCATAAATTTGATGCATAAATGGCATTTTATCATGCATATGCACAGAATTCCAAATAGTTTCCTCGCTCAGAAATGTATCAACGGTAACAAAGCACCAGCTACAATATTGACCAAGAAAAAAAAAATCAATTGAATCAAAACATGAGCATTCGAAAATGGAGAGAGAAAAATCGGAACCTTCAAGAATGAGAGAATATAGGGCAAACGGTTCCTCGGAATCAGATCATCCGGACAAAAAACATAAACGACTTTTCTCCGTTGCTTCGACTCCACAGGAACCGCCAAGAAGCTAATTCTAATCCAAACGAAGAAGACGAAACCAAAAGTGGAAATGCGAAGGAGAATTGGAATTGGAGGAGAAGAGAATAGAGAAATGGCAGGAAATGGAATTTGGTGTTTATTGAGCGGTGATTTCAATTTTTGGAGGCAATGCTTTGCTATGACAAATGGTGTTTTTTGATTTGAACCTAACCGCAGATTTGCGGGAACGATGTACGAACCACGTGCGCTTCTTCTTGTCATTGTATCTGATACACTCTGCGACTTGCTCGGCTCCTCCATTTCTATTTTAGAGGAAATTACGGAAGTACTTTGTACGGATAGGTGGCAAAAGTTAGGTTCGGGTTTGGGCCGGTAAATCTTAACTCTAATATAATTTTGAACAAATTGTAGATAACCCCATAGGGGTTATCACTAAAAGCAAATAACTCTCTTATATTTTTTTCTTTGGCACATAACCCCCTAAACTTATCAAAACACTATACTGTTATAACACCATTAGTTTATTATACAAAAAGACCAAAAGCCCCTACTCAAAGACAAACAAGCCCTTAAGCTTTGAATTAAAAAAAAAAGTTGCAGAGCTCCATTTCCGGCGAGCTTCGACCTCCGGCGAGCTTCGACCTCTGGCGAGCACGGCTGGGCCGATCTGGACAAATCGACCTCCATCGCCACCACCATGGCCAGATCGAGCAACGACGAGGCTAGATCTGCCATGAATGGAGGCTGGCGACGGTGTCCACGGCTCACAGAGGCGGTGGTCCAGGAGAGAGAGACGCCGTATGTGTGATCGGAGAGGCCATCCATGGGAGAGAAAGAGAGACTTCGTCCG
>JAYMTE010002114.1:0-11809 GCA_036897545.1 Pelargonium fulgidum
GTTGAGAGATTTGTTGTCAATGTCGAAAGAGTAATGATGATACAAAAAAGGGACTTCCTTTTCTCAAATTCTCTATTGAAATCTTGGACCATAGTTTTTGTTGTTTGTAGAATCATATTTCCATTGGATGGAATGATGGTCTAAAAAAAAAAAAACTATCAAAAACTTTTAAAATATGTTTCAAAACAAAACAACATGACAAAAATCATTTGTTTGTAGTAAATATATTCTCACAAATTAGTCAATAATGAAGGCGTTGACGATAATACAATATATGTAAGTGGATCGAATGATAGGAACTAATAGTGATGATGAAATCAATAAAAAAATAGGACTAACTAAATAAAATCTATTAAATATAAAAATAATGCAAACAAAAACGATAGAACTACCGCAATATAAAAATTTGGCAGTGGTTCGCAATTTTTTTATTTATGAAGACCCCGACATAACAATTAGGATTTCTAAAGAGGAGAGTTTATTTATTTATTTTTATTTTATTATTATTAATTTTTATTTTTTGCATATTGTTGATGTTATCTGGATTAATGAACAGTAAATATGATGACGAGTCACTGAATAAAGAAACTTGTACAAAAATGGTTAGCTTTCTAACATTGGGCCATATAGGCCCATAGTTAAAAAATTAGAATTCTAAATTGGCCCAATTATGCAATCATCACAAGCCTTTCACTGAGGCTTGGGGTTGCTGCTCTGTTTGGCTGCCGAGAAAATTTCGAAATTGAGAGGGAAAATCGAAACAAATGGAGTCAGCCTGGTAAGGTAATAGATTCACTTCTCAAAATTTCAGAACTGAGCGATCTCAGCCTAGAGGAGTGTTTCTCATTCCCCGACCACGAGTACCAATCGATGAATTTTCTAATCATGAAAAATCGAAAATTTTCGTTCTCGTCGATTTCTCCCCTTTTATCTGTATCCATAGAAAATTCGCGTGTCCTTTCGAGGGCTGCGAAGAAGGCTACACAATGTGTACGGACGGAGGAGGAGATTGAAGCATCGATTCTGCACTTATGGAGGTAACCTCCTACGTCGGCTTCTTGAACTGGAACCATTTTTTTATTCGTTGTTTCTTTGGGATACACATTTGTAACATTGTTGATGCTCATGGCTTGCTAGAATTTATAGTTTAAATTGATAGTGCGAGTGTAATTTGTTTTATGCGGTATCGCTTGGATATGCCTACAACCTGTTCGTTGAAATGTCTGAATTTGGTACTAGCTTGAAATGCATGATTTGATTGATGCCCTCATTTGGTTATTCAACTTAAAGTGCTATGTTATACTGTTCATTTGGTAGTACTGCATTATTAGTTTTATCTGATACATACATTATATTATGAGAAAAAAGACTCAGCCACGTCAGCTATTTACACCCGTACCCGCTCGGATCCGTTTTCTTTGTCTCTTGGCTGAGACTCTCAGCCAACAGCCAATTAATATTGGTTGAGATTCATGATACTCTTATATTATATATTTCCATACTATATGGTTTAACTATATAATTTGCAATTGTATTTTATATACTAACTAGATAGCTATTTATGTTCAGCTTCATTTAATAAACAACTTTACAGTTAATTACCGTACAAATGCTTTATTGCATAGCTTCGGGAGCAGTCATCATCTTTCAAAATGGCATAGACAGATATCACAATCCAAGTTTTTGGTATGGGGAATATATGTTTGCAGGGAAAATGATATTTAAAATTTAAATTGTTTACTAATCTTTGTTTTTCGCATGTAAAATCTTAGTTAATCTCGAGGAAACAAGTATGACTGCAATGTCCACGTACAAATGGTGGATAAAATTGCAGAAAGCAATCAAATAGTTTGATGAAAAGGTATGGAAGAACAAGTGTAATTTTAGTCCTACTGCATGCTGTTCCTTAAAAATCATAAGATAGTTCTTGAATTTTGTCACTATGAATTTTGGAGATATAATCAGTGGGACAGGAGATTTTAAGACAGATAGTTATATAAGTGAAGGAGCTTTGTATTCAAATTTTTCCTGATTAAGTTGCTTTATTTCTTGGCATTTATGTACCTCGTAACACGTTTGGAAGCTCTCATGTTTCCAGAATGAGTGTTGCTAGAATTTACTTATCTTTAGAAGAACTAATCTGTGCAAGTGACTAAATGATGAGACTTGAGAATGTTAATGTGCAGGTGAATTGACTTGTAATGTGGTATACTATTTCAGAATATCTTGATGGGATATACATAATAACTTCCATGTGAGATATGAATTATGCTAATCCCAAAGGCTGTAGTCTCTAAACGATGTTGGTAAGATCCCCCAACTCCAGAATCATTGCATCTTGGCGCGATGCCGCGGCAGCAAATGTGCGTGAGTGCGTCCCAGTATTCTCAATCCATCCCTCCGGATGATGCGCAAGGTCCAGAGGGAATTGAAGGTCCGGATGCTGCCTTTTTTTCGCTGCTTCATCCATCCATCATAACACTCATCCTTGAGAGTATATTCTCCCCTTCTTTGATTAAGAGTTTCATATGCCAGATTACTTCACAATCCACTGTAGTACTTTGTCCTCCCATGGGTTTCAAAATTCCACTACCTGCTTTGATTAAACTCAAACCCTTGGCAATGACTATGATCAGTTCCCCACATACAATATTCCCCATCTGTTGAACATTACCATGAATTGCACATTTGACTAGCCTTATTCTTCTTCTTCTTCTTACTAGCCTTCTTATTATTCTTCTTCTTCTTACTAGCCTTCTTCTTCTTCTTACTAGCCTTCTTACTAGCCTTCTTCTTCTTCTTCTTCTTACTAGCCTTCTTCTTCTTCTTCTTCTTCTTCATACTAGCCTTCTTCTTCTTGTGGAGGTTTTTGTTATTTTGTTATGCTTGTTGATGATTATTTAAGATGCACTCGGACCTTGGTTATTTGTAATGAAACAACGCTCAAAGTTATATTCTATCTTTCAACATTTTAGCGATGAAATTTAAAATTAATTTAGCATGGGCATACAAATCTTACATAGTGAGAATGCCAAAAAATATATCTATGCTTCTTATAATGAGTTTATGAGGTCTCTTGTTCTCCATCAATCCTCTTGCATGGACACCCCTCAATAGGCAATATTGTAGAACACAAAAATCATCATTTAATTGAGATTGCTCGCACTCTTATACTTCATCACCACATTTCTCTTCACTTTTGGGTTGATGCTTTTCTTATTGCATGCTATTTAATCAATTGTATGCCTTCTTTTGTTTTGCAGCACAAAATTACACATTCCATCAAATTCCCATCTCAGAACACTTACACTTCCTTATCACACCTTTGGATACACTTTGTCCATGATAAAACTTTCGGAAAGGATAAGTTCTCAGCCAAGTCCATCAAATGCATCTTTTAAGGATATCACGCCTCCAAAAAAAGGGTATAGATGCTATTTCTTTTACTACTGGTCGGTACTTAATCTCTCTTGTTGTCACTTTCTTTGAATCCTCACTATATTTCTCATATTTTGATCATGATCATACCACTACTTGCGGTGTTCTGTAAGTTTTGTATCTTGGTTCACCTATCATAGACCATTCCTACACCACCACCCTCAGCTCCTTCCCATTTACAAGTTTACTCTCATCACAATCGTTCTCCTCCCCTTGCAGGTACGGATGTATACTTGAGTTGATCCTCTACAACTACAAGTATGAATATATACTGGAATCGTGTTTTATTTTTCTTTCTGCAAACTGTATATTATGGGTATAACATAACAAACAGTGATAATAGGAAGAAAATAGATACTATGATAAAAGAAAAAGAGGAAGATGGATACTTCTTAGGCCTTCATCGTAGTGCAGTTAAAAGCTATATTGGACTACAAGTACAACTACTTACTGGTTCAATTTTGAGTGAAGTATGTTGGATTGAATTATGTTTACTTGCTAATTGTATTTTCCTTCTCACTTTGATTCTTGTCTAGGGAGTTTACTAGCCTTGTAGCACCCAATGCCATGGGGATATCTCTTAAGCGTTAAATATATTGTCCATGCACTTGAGAACGTAGTGGATTATATTGTAATTGTTGTGTATTGCAGTTGTTTATTTTTATTTTTCTAATTGATAACATATGATAAGTAACATATGCCATTTATTTCAACCATTAAATGTGGGGGACTCTTGATTTTGGCATATTTGAGTTATCCAATTCTTAATCATTCTAAAACTCATGGATGGTACATTTGGTTCATATGTTTTATTTTCTTCTCTTGTCTTCATAGTATTAAACAATTATTAATTTGAATATGCTGAAACTTATTAAATTTCTTCCTTTGCTTATCAGCTGCAGTTGTTATAACCTTAAATATTCAGTATTGACATTTGATGGCTTTGTGGAACAGACTCATCTCGCCAATATCACTTTGAGGTGTTATTAATTGTCATCTTCTATACTTAAATTAAGTTGTCATCCTATTTACTTTGCTTCAGAGTGCATTTGTAGTGATTGTCATCAAAAGAAGGAATCAAATCCTGGAGAAAAGAGGGATGGGCCAGGTACATGTTGATTCCTTGAACTTTTAGAATAAGGGTTGCCGAATTGCTCGGTTTGTGAATTTAATGGTCTTAGAATGGTAAGTTTATATTTTTTAATAATAAATCCGCCTTTTTTTAAGGTAAGTCGGTATGGTAACTTATTTATTATTATTATTTTTGTAAAAGTGCAGCGTCAGATCCAATACAATTCACCTACTCTTAAAAGTTATTATAAAACCATGCAAAATGATGACAAGAAATCAAAATTGAGAGATAGAATCGTTGAATTCTGCACCTTGTTTTCCTTCTGGTTTAAGCCATTAGTTGGTATGAAATTCTTCTGCTCATTTTATTTTCTGATCTTTGTTTAACTACAGTTTTCTGCTGTTTGGTACCGCAGCAGTAAACATTCATGTTTTGACTTTTGAATGGTGTTCAGATTCAATATTAAAGACGAATGTTCAACGCTTATGCTTTAATTGTTAGTCCCAATGAGGTATTATATGGATAAAACGTAGCTGGTATTAGTGTCATATGTTATTTTTTGTACTATGATCGTATAGGATACGTGATTGAGATTGGAGCCGCTTTTGCTTGCTGTAGGATATTCTGGAGAGGTTGGTGTCTTTTAGTCGAGATCGCGCCCAGAAATTAACCATCCTTTCAGCAGTTGGTGGGGTTTCTTCTGTTAGCCTCGTCAATGCATCTGACCCTAAAACACATAGGGTAAGATTTATAATTACTCTAATTTTTATTATAATCAAATATTGCATTAAAAATGTCGGAACTAATGTTGACTTATATAGTTTCTAATCCAATTCCATCTGTTTCTATGATTTAAAAGTTGATATCATACAATATTGTTTTGTGAAGAATCATTTTTCATCTTGATACAGTATGATATATTTTGTTATTGGTAATTTTTTATGTGAAACGGCAGCATTTGATTTGGTCATGAATAAGATTTGATTAGAGCTTAATAGAGAACTCAGTTCAATAATCTTCAATCCTGTTAGTGTGAGATCTGGTAATGCCTTTTTTTAAGTATAAAGGTAGATAACGTTTACCGGAAAATGGTTGAATAGGTTCTGGTGTTTATGCTTTTGTACCTTAAGTGTGGTATAGTAGCTTGGATTATGAGACAATACCGGCCACTGAGGATTCATTTAAGAGGGGTAGTGCATTTTGGTATTGTTTACTTTTGCGCCTTGTTGCCTGAATGAGACCATATTCTAGAGGTCATTAGTAGAATTTGTGGAAGATAAGTGTGGGATTTGGAAACTTAGAATTGTGTTTTCCACAATTTGTAGTAACATTTAATTATTTTTATACCCTTTCTTGAAATGGATATCCTACTAGCTATGAAGCACATGTACCCCTAGCAAGGAGAAGGACCTACTGGTACCAGGTATTGGTGCTTCGTGGGTACTTATCAACATGTACTGGATTAGTACCCAAATGATATGAGCAATATTTGTTCTTGGGTACGGTCAACATTGTATTTGGGTACTTCAGAAAATATATATAGTTTAAATCTACAAAAATTTAACAAAAATAAAGAAATAAAAGTTTAATGCAATCTTGGAATAAGGAGATTTCTATCAATTAGTGCAACTAATCAATTAGTGCACATCGCATCTTTTCCTATTCTTAGTCTTCTAACCTGCCATCATTGTAAACGAAAATCTGCAAACCAGAAATCTGGACTTCCTGTTCCTGCGCATCCTTCATTCTTCTAATTGGCTATTCTTTATACACAAAATCCTACAAACCAAAACTTATGTCCTTTCCTTCCTCTTTTGTTCACTCTCTATATATATAATTTCTTAAACTTTTATTTATAAGTACCCTCACCGTACCCGTACTTAGACTTTTTGAAAAATAGTCGTATCGATGTACCGGTACCCGTGTTTGTAATTTCTGCTAGCATATTTTGATAAATACTCATATTTGTAACAGAACCAATACCATATTTTCTGCTGTGCAACTTTTCCATTTCTGTCTTTGTTTATTTAATGTTTTATTTATCCCTTGTACTCTGGCACTGCAGCATTTTGTGCATTGTGTTGTAAATTTCTGTTTGACCTTACACCACTGCTTCTCTCACTGAAGCATATCTTGACAATCTTGTTTTCTTATGCAGGGCTTTTTTAATATTGCTTCCCTTCAAGGCCGTCTAGTTCCTGCTGGCATGGATGGTGGAGTTGAAGTTAACCATGTGACTATTGTTTTCAGTGGTCCAAATAATGTTGCACTTGGTGGAAGGGCATGTTCGCCACTCATTGCTGCTACTCCAGTACTTGTAAGTACACGGTTTTCTAATCTTCTGTTCTATCTGTCTTGTATAACTTGACTAGAACAAGTTTTTGTTTGTTTGATCAGCATGATCAAATTTGATTCAAACCTTCTTTGCCAGTACAAATGATTTATAGTTTGATTTGGTTAAAATCACATGCTCCCTTCCCTACGTTGTCTGATTTCCGTTTTGTTGAGTGTTATATACCTTAATTACCAATATTATCCTTTAGATAAGTTATTTATAAAATATTTTTGCTGCAACAAAGGCACTCGGGGTGTATATGGTTGGACGTCGAGCACTGATAAAACTATCATATATATCTGATAAAGTCAGATAGTACACTCATATTGGCATTTGGTGCTGTGAGTGTTTATATCCTCCTGCATTATACTCCCTCTGTCCCAAACTAAGCGTCAACTTTATCTAAACTTTTTGTCCCGAAATGAGGGTTCACTTTTCTTTTTGGTTAGTAAGTTATGTATGAATTACCAACAATATCTCAAATATAAGTTAGTGAGAAATCCTTGAGTTTGTTACAACAAGGGTTAACGGGGGACAAGGAAGAAAGTCCAATTTTAACTAATCCCCAATTTACGCAAAAATGGGAAAGTGAGAACTCATTTGAGATGAAGGGAGTAGTTATTTTGGGTTTGACTTACTGAACTTTGGGTTTGTAATATCTCCTTTGTACTTCTCTAATTTCTGTGAACTTTAACTTTATCAAAACTTGCCGGTGAGGAAGTTGTGTCAAATAAAAAAAGACAAGAACGATTAATAATTATTACAACTTTATAACGATCACGTGTATGCTTTGTCAGATTGTTCTGTTGGCGGAGCCCCAAGAATCGAGTTCGGGATCCGGAAGTTCTTCAATTACTTCTGAAGATGTGAGTAGTGATCAGGTCTCAGGTGAACAAGATGCAAGCTCCCCGGGAGACTCTACGCCTTGAGATACTGCTTCGCCAAAGAACATTCTGGTAAGGGTTTTCACAATGCCAGCATGTTCTTTCACTAATTTGCTGTATTTAAGTTTGTAACACTAGGAACCGTTTTTTGTTACAGGAACTGACCATCTCGAGGAGGGTGTTGATCATTTTGTCTTGGATTTGCTATGTTCGAATAATGCAACTGAGGTGTTTTATCAGTTTCATTTAATAAATGTGGTATTCTCCACACAACTATTTTGAATTGAAGTTTTATGTGACATTTTGGTTCTAAATAACTTTATAATAATATATGCTGGACAATTTTTGATTATTTCTGAGGCTATTTCTTTGTGGATCTTGTATTTATATTGGTACTTGTTTGTGATTTCCAACCAATATTTGTATATATTTTACAAGTTGGCAAATAAGTGGTAGGTGTTGGAATCAATAACTATCTGTCTCACAGAGGAGATAGCTCCAAGAAGTCCCAACACACAAAATATAGCTGCAATCAAAGTGTTGGCCCAGAAAATGAGAGTGTCCTTGGATGGCTTGAAGGACAGGTTGTACAAAACCATTGGCAACACAAAATCAAGAGGTATGTACCCAAATGCCCCAATAACCGCATTCAGGTCTCCGAAGAAAGGAAACATGGCGGCCAAAGTGCTGGCCGCCGCCACCGACAGCGTCCGGACAAGTCGCGTCGGCGCCGCCTTCCGCCACGAGAATTGTCCCATGTTTGGGTCCGCGAACTTGCGCTCCAGTGCTTCGTTGGTCGGTTGCAAGTATATCTGCAAGAGCAGCATATCACATTCTGTCCGTTTCGCAAGCTTTTATTTATATTTGAAATTTGAAATTTGAAATGTTGTATATATTACCACGCTGACGGCGGCGACTTGGAAGAGAGTGAAGACATTGATGATAAAGAGCAGCCAAATGGGCAGCAAAAGCTGATCACCAACCTTGAAGTTGTGCACAATTGTTCCATCAGCTTGGTTTCCGAAAGCCCAATATCCGGAGATTGCTACACTGAAAAATGTAGCCATCACCACTGCATAGCACAAGCATAGTCCCTTCAACATCTTCCCCTTCACGGGCGCTGCTATTGTTGCCTTCAACGTTAATGCATGACACGACATTAGTTATGATACTACATTCGTACTAAAATAAGTGTTCACTTTCTATTTTGTTAATGAAATGGAAACCTGTATTTCCGGAATGATCCCATTCCCATAAGTCGTTGCTATGATTGAAATGGCATTGAATGCCTCAAAGATGCGAGTTTGTTCGTTACCAGCAACAGAGTAGTCCTTTTCCGGCGCATTCTTGGAGTTTCCTGCCAAAAATAAGAAAATGACATTAATTTTGGATTGAGGATCATGATTTAGTTGTTTTGAGATCATTAGTTTAGTTTAGTTTTGTACCAATGTATATGGAACCAGCAGTAGTGCAAGCACTATATGCAAGAGCAAGAACTAGAGAGACCAAATTGAAATGCCTTAGTGAGTGGAATGATGGAAATTGAGCCAAGAAGAGCTTGAATACACCAAAGATCATCACAAATTGGTATAGCTCCATGCTTCCATTTGGGTTCCACAGCACATAAATGAACTGTCATTGATTCATAACAAAAGTAATGAAACAAACAATTAAACTTAATTATGGTAAAAATCACTACAAAAAAAACTGTGATCAGCTACGATTCTTCGTCGTAAATAAGCTTCGGGACTATTGCAAAATTAACGCGAGTTTCCGCCAATTTTTAGCGGCATAAATCCCGTCACAAATGTTTGTCGCAAAACCATACAACGACTTCCGTCGCAGTTTGTACAAGGTAATCGGCTACAAACCCCGTTGCAAAAAATCAGCAAGGATCCTAACAACTACGAGAGCCAGTCCATAATTGTTCTGTAACTGATTGAATCAACTATAAATTTTGATCAATCAGCTTTAAAAACTGCGTAGTTGATCACTGTTTTTCTTACCGTGAACGGAAGAACAAACTAACCTTGAGACTTTGGCCACCAAGAAGAGTGCAAGCAGTAACAGAACCATAGCACACACAAAACTGAACTGGACCAACAAAATATCTGCCCCATCTAGCTCCTAAAATGTCTCGAGCCACGTCTCGGAATCTTAGCTGGCGCTGGCCGAGCTCAGCCTGGTGCTCCAGCACCAGCGAGAGAAGGTTATAGGAATAAAATGTGACGGCGGCGCACACCGTCAAGCACAATACTCCGGCGAACCACCCCAACAGAGCCACCGCGTACGGCAGGCTCAGCAGCGCCGGCGATACAATCGACGATGTCAAGTGATACCCGCAATGAATCCATGTCCCTATTTAAAAAAAAAAATTAATAAAAGAAAGTTTGTTGAATTATATATACTGTTATGAAAAATGAAAATACACCTTCAGATTTTAGAACAAAAAGAGCTCCGGCGTCGAGTCTCTTGCCGGAGACGGTGGCAGAGCTGCTGATTACTGATCGGTCCGTTAAAATTGGGAAGCTTTGTTCCCATGATTCCTCGTTCTCTTGCTGGATATTTAGCATCTTTGTTAGATTCTTGGATCTTATGGCTTCGAAAGAATCTTTTTAAATATTTATTTATTGTTATTTTGTGATGCTTTTGTGGAAAGCAACCACGCTGAAAAGAGTTTAATTTGAAAAGTGACAATGAATAGTACAATGAGAGGATGAAGATATTTATTTATTTATTTTTTAGAGAAAAAAAATCTCAATCATAATTTATTAGTGGAGACTCTCAGCTAGATGACGTCATTTCATCGTTTAACACTCGTACTTTTAATGAATTTTTGGTTGTCGAGGATCTGTTTGTACCTATTTTGCTTGTGTCTTGAGTAAAAGTCTCAATAAATAAATCATGACTGAAATTTTACAGATTCTATTTTTTTTTTCAATACTCACCTTGTGTTTGCACTTATTGGAGATGTGAGTTGACCGGTAGTTTAAACGTGCACGCTACTTTTTAAATGTGATACACATATTTTGTTTTCTCTTGATGGATCCATATTAGTACTAAATGTGATACACTGATTTTCTTCAAAAAGTTAATTAACTCACTCAGAGTCAGAGAGGTTAGATTGAGACATCTAAATTTCAAAATAAGGCCCAGCCATTATATTTTATCTTCTTTTTTTTCTTTTTCTAAAAACTTGTAAGAAGCTTAGATTTATGATAAGTTCTTTTGAATAATAAGCTTCAAGACAAATAGTCAACAAAAAGAAATTGGTATGAGAGGGATTCACTTGAAATGTTCTTGCTTGGCCCAAAGATGGATGGTGAATTGGTACAAGTAACACTGAAAACTTTAATGTGGTTTTCCACATAGAAATGGAAAAACCTTTGTAAAGGTAGAGACTTCTTGAATTGACGTATGAAAAATAAGAAATTAAATTGTATATAAGAATCTTCTAAGATATTTGTGTAAAACAATCTTCAATCCGGAAAAGCAATCTTCTTGATGAATGAGATAAAATGAAAAAGCTTATAAGCCAAATTACTAAAATCCAGGAGGCTGGAAATATTTCGGCATTTTATATGTAAATTGAATAGTTGTTGCGAATTTTATTTGTGGTAATTACAGTTTCCATCTTTATGGCAAGATCCATTTTATTTTGTAAGAATTTTAGGTAATAGAAAAATCTACTATTATATTTTGTAATTATTCCTTTCAATCGGAATTAATATTAATTTTATTACTTTAAAAATAAAGCTAAATTTAATATAACAGGACTTGAACCTTCGACTATTCCTTATAAGGGCTCATGCTCTTACCAACTTTAAAGTAGCCCCCTTACTTGGATTAATAGAGGAGAACTTTTCAAAGAACCTTTATTTACTAATCACAGAGATCGCAAATACTTATGCTGAATTCAGAAATTAAACATTTTTTATATCTATGGTTTGCAAAGATTGTCCCGTCAGATAGATTTGACAGAAAATGACATTTTTAGGCATGTGCCCAGCACATGATCAATTTTTGTTTGAAAACCCCAAAATGTCCTGACTTTACCTCTTCTCCTTCAACCGATGCTCT
>JAYMTE010002115.1:0-11807 GCA_036897545.1 Pelargonium fulgidum
TGCAAAAAAAATAGAAATAAGACACTCATTTTGAGACGGAGGAAGTATATAACTCTATACTGAAAAACCGACCCAACATATATAAAATGTCACCAATGATGAGTTTGAAAGCACTGAAGTTCTTTCCTTCAGACTTTAAAGCTGATATTACCTGGCAAGCATCGAATTCAATTAATTGAACACTACCTCAACTCATGGCTTCCAGAACTTGCGCAGCCTGAATCCCATCCAACCTACCCCAACATCTACCATTTCATTCTCGAACCACCCAACCACCACCCGAGGAACCTAGAAGCACGAAAATTTCCGCATCCCATGGGGCAGAGCACACCAGCTGGATATGTTTGAATGACTTCTTGGCAGCGGAAAAGATATGTTTTTAGATACTAACACTTTTAGGAGACGACAACGAAGCTGGAGATATAGTGGCTACACTTCACTACCACACCTTCTAAACCAAACACCAATATTCCAAAACTTCCACATACCCTAACTGGTACACATCATTCGTGCCAGACAACCATTGATAACCCAACCTGAAAAAGTAGATTCCATTGCTCAAGAACTTCCATGACCAAGAATCAACTACCAACCGAATTGATGAAGGGGTTTAAGAATTTCGCGCCAAACCCGTATCAAAAACCGAATCCAAAATGCTAACAACCCAAGACTTTGTAATGGAATCACGAAGATAGTTGACAATTGCAAATTGAACATCAAGTCGCAGACTCCATCTTTCAAGGGCAGCACAAATCCTTGCACGACAATATTATAACCCGGTCCCACCTGCTTAAAACAACACAATTTGAGTAGGCAATGCGCCTCCCTTTACTTCGCCACATGAAACTCAGATTCGCACCTCGTAGCACAACGAGGAGGATGTTACAGGGAAATACTTCACATTATAAACCTCTCCCAGCTTGAGTTACCCTCCCACCGCTTTCTTCGAAAACGGACCCAACCATGCTTTCCAAGGGATAGGGGTTGCCATATTTGTAGCCATTTATACATGAGATTGTTTTTTATTTTTTCTCTCTTAGATTGTTTTTTTTTCTTTCGTAAACAAAAACAAAGAATCAGCTGATAATTGCAAAAACAACACATCGTATGGCTCCGTGAATCAATTGGGTAAACCCTAGATCCACAGGTTCAAGAGCAGAGCTACAAAAGCATCGGGAAAGTTTACGAACCTTAAGATGCGCTGCCTGTGAATTAGGATCTCTCCAACCCTTCTTGTATGTCCCTTCTGTGTCATCATCATCATAATCTTGGCTTGTACGGAGTCCTGGTTTGTGACAATGTTTTTCAAACCCAACGAGAGCCCTAATTCTCTGCTGCGAACTAGAGGCGGTGCTTATCGATTTGGAGCGGTCGTCGGATATAACCCAGGGAAAAGCAAAAATTTAAATCCCAACGTAAACTTCCTAATTTGTTAATTAGCCCAAAAATAATAGCCATTGCCATTGACCATATGGCCTTATTTATAAAAAAAGTGACCTGAGTTAGTTCTTTTGTTTCCGATGTGGGACGGGATGTGAAGGTGAATAATAATAAAAAAAGGATATTTATTAGGCCCACTTCCCGCCAAACCCACCCAAAACCCTAAATTTCACTGCTTAAACCTCTCTTCTTCAATTTTAGCTAGCCACCACCACCACCCCCATCCCATCTTTGTCAGAAACCCTATCCATGGACTCAAAAGCAGAGAAATCCAACAAGGTTCTGATCCTCGACTTCGGTTCGCAGTACACTCATCTCATCACTCGCCGAATCCGAAGCCTCTCGATCTTTTCGGAATGTATGTCAGGCACATCGTCCCTGGAATCGATCATCGCCCACAACCCGCGCGTCGTCATCCTCTCCGGCGGCCCTCACTCCGTTCACTCTGCGTACTCTCCCAGCTTCCCCGACGGCTTCGTCGAGTGGGCCGAGACCAACAACGTGTTCGTGCTCGGCATTTGCTACGGTCTGCAACTGATTGTGCAAAAGTTGGGGGGCGAGGTCAAGGTTGGAGAGAAGCAGGAGTATGGGAGGATGGAGATTGAGGTCGGGAAGGCTTGCGGGTTGTATGGGAGCAAGAAAGCCGGTGATAAGCAGGTTGTGTGGATGAGTCACGGCGACGAAGTCGCCAAATTGCCTGATGGGTTTGAGGTGGTGGCGCGGAGCCAACAGGGTCTGGTGGCGGCGGTGGAGAGCACAAGTAGGAGGTTTTATGGTCTTCAGTATCATCCTGAGGTAAAGTTTCAATTTTTTTTACTGTTCCATTGAGGCTGAGGTTGAGATTGAAGTTTGGTATTCGATCAAGTTGTTTGTTTCATTTTGATTGCAAATTTGTACTAGTATTTGGTGTGGTGTCATAAAAAGCCTAAATATTTTAATTATGTGTAGGTGACTCACTCACCACAAGGGATGGAAACACTGAGGTATTTCCTCTTTGATGTTTGTGGAATCACTGCTGGATGGAAGATGGAAGATGTAGCAGATGAACAAATTGAAGAAGTGAAGCGCAAAGTGGGGCTTGAAGATCATGTAATCTGTGCTTTATCAGGGGGTGTGGATTCTACAGTTGCTGCTACTCTTGTTCACAAGGCGATTGGAGATAGGCTTCATTGTGTTTTTGTTGACAATGGTTTACTGAGGTGAGGTTGATCGTAAATCCATTACCATATTTTCTTGTTTTAGATTTTGCATGACATTTCAAGTTTGCTCTTTATCATAAGATCTTGGTGTGATTGTTTTCGTTCCTTGTAGGTATAAGGAGAGGGAACGAGTGATGGGTACTTTTGAGAAGGATCTTCATTTGCCTGTCACATGCGTTGATGCAACCGAACAATTTCTCAGCAAATTGAAAGGTGTTGTGGATCCTGAGACGAAAAGGAAAATTATTGGAAATGAATTCATATGTATATTTGATGCTTTTGCCCAAGAGTTGGAGCATAAGTTAGGAAGGAGACCAGCTTACTTGGTCCAAGGAACTCTGTATCCAGATGTCATTGAATCTTGCCCACCACCTGGAACTGGAAGTACCCACTCCCACACAATCAAGAGCCATCATAATGTCGGGGGACTTCCCGAGAAAATGAAATTAAAGCTCATTGAACCACTCAGACTTTTATTTAAAGATGAGGTATGTAATTCAAATTTTCCATTTGCTGGGGTCAACTTTGCTGATTTTCTTTGATAATGGTACTGATGCAACTTTTTTTCCCCATTTTCCTTATAAAGGTTCGTGAAATAGGGAAGATCTTAAATGTTCCCGAAGGATTTCTAAAGCGCCACCCCTTCCCGGGGCCTGGCCTTGCAGTTCGAGTTTTGGGTGACGTAACTCAAGGCAACGCGTTGGAAGTACTTCGTCAGGTATATTGTCTGGTTATCCAGTTTGAGCCTCTACTGTTTGGATTCAGCCCTTAATATTTGTTATTTCATTTGAATGTTTCCTCAGGTTGATGAGATTTTTATTCAATCAATCAAGGATGCCGGTATCTATGATTCGATTTGGCAAGCTTTTGCAGTCTTTCTGCCAGTAAGATCTGTTGGAGTTCAAGGTGATCAAAGAACACATTCTCATGTTGTTGCTCTAAGAGCTGTCAATAGTCAAGACGGCATGACAGCAGACTGGTAAGCCTTCACTTTTGTTATTTAGTCTCTCTCTACCATTCTGTCTATGATTTAATATTTGAGAATCTGCAAATGACATTCTTTGGGGCATGGGTATTTTAGGATCACTGGGCATCATTGTACTAAGCTATAGAAAGAACTAGGCCAGCACTTTAGGCTATCTTTTTTTTACTGCTACCATCTTTTAGTTTCCTTTATGCAGCGTTACTATTTGAAATTTCAAATTTATGCTATAATCTACATAAATGACTGCTAACGACTCTAATTGGATCCGTCTAAATAACAGTTGGATGTTTTATTGAAATTGGTCTTGAGGAGCCTTCAATTTTAAGCAGCCTCAGTAGTCAGTAGTTTGAATCTTACATCTGTTTATATTTATCTTTCAAACCACCACAAAAGTCATACATGGTATCAAATGGCTAAAGTAGCTTGACAGTATATTTCACACCTTTGGTTTTTCTGATCTTAGCTAAAACTCTTAGGAAAGGATGAGAAATTGCAGAGCATACTGAGTGGGAAACCTAACATCCCTTTCAAACCACCATATATTAAGTTCTTGTGCACCCAACCCTCCCTTTCCAAGGAAGCAGTTTAATTCTCTTTTTATTATTTCTTTTGCTATTTTCCCAACTCGAGAATTTTCATCAATAGAATTGCATTTGTTCTCATATTTTCTTCCTTTCCCCCTTTGTGATTCCCAATTGTAGGTACAATTTTGAGCACAAGTTTTTGGATGATGTGTCCCGGAAGATTTGCAATAGTGTTAGGGGTGTGAACCGAGTGGTTCTAGACATTACCTCCAAGCCTCCATCAACAATTGAATGGGAGTGATGTCATCTTAGACGCATATGGGTTATATAAGAGAGAGGAACTATTACCGAGTCGTACATGTTGCATTTAACCATATCAGTCTTTGCCTTTCTGCTCTATCAAAATTGGTGATGTTGAGTGTTGACCCAGTGGAAGAGCACTGAAGTGTGATTTGATATTGTTATTTATTTCATGCTTTAGGTCTAGTAATATTACTTAGTCCATACAAGGTAATGATTTTTTTTAGTGATACTATTAAATCTTTTTATGAATACTATGACATTATTTCAATTCCTAATAGTGTTGATTTTCAAGTCTTCATATCTTATGAATTGCATGGTGCTTTATATGCACATGGAAATCTATATTTGGTTTTGTGCGTACAATAATATGAATGGAGCTACACTTCTTAGCTGTGCTAAATTGTTCCTAAGCCTTTGTAATTGTGTTTCCTTGTGCATTTTTTCCTATGGTTTTACACCAATTCATTTAGCGAAGCCATTGTTACCATTGTTATTGCTTGAGCCGATGATTTTCTTGCCATCATCATTGACTGGCCGCTCTCGTTCTCACCCTTTAATTATGGTTGGCCAGTCATTTCCATTATAGTGGCATTTGAATCTGCATCTTTCCACAAAATGCATGATAATATTATGATTATTAGTCATCAATAAGTAAATAGCTGAACATTTATTTTATTGCTTTTATTTTTTAGTACAAGTGGAGCCTCACAAGATCATAATGAAATAGTTGAGTTTGTTCAATTTACTTGCTCCCTTTCTATAGCTATAAAAGGCTCCTAGACCCCCAATCCACCTGAAAAAGGCTCTTGCAGTTACCTATATAATGTCTGAACGACTGAACCACAGATTCATATGCAACTACCAGTATTAGATCCGTCAAGGCCAGTTGAGTCTTCGTCTCTATCTTTCCTTTCTCAAGCTTCCCAAGAATGTGGTTTCTTTTATGTCACCAACCATGGGATCTCGAAGAAATTGTTCAGTAAACTTGGTTCACTTTCTAGGCACATCTTCTCTCTTCCTCTACACTCCAAGCTCAAGCATGGTCCATTATCACCCATCAAAACATTCACACCACACTTCATAGCCTCTCCTTACTTCGCAAGCCTGCAAGTTTCAGGTTCAAATTTTCTCACATCTGCAACGATATCTGCTGGTGAGCTATTTGGCCATCAGAATTCTGTATTCGGGTACGTATTGATGTTGTTTGGTTTGGTTTCTTTATTCCTAACATGCTTGCTCTTATATATGCATAATGTTTGTACTTTGTGCCACTTTCTTTTCCATGTAGTGAGGTAATGCAGGAATATGGAAACAAAATGATGGAGCTGTCGAAGAGAATCATGGAGACCGTGTTAATGACTTTGGGATATGGTTACGACAGGAAGTTTTATGAATCTGAATTCAATATATGTAATGGGTATTTATGGATGGTAAGTTGTTGTCCATCAGAGAATGTGGAAGAGAATGAGATTGAAGGGCTCGGGATGCGCACTGATATGAGTTGCATAGACAATAGTGTATCAGGACGAATGAATGGATCGACATAGCTCCTTGTGATGACTTTTTTATCGTTTAATATTGGAGATTTGATGCAGGCTTGGAGCAACAAGAGGCTAAGATCATCTGAATACCGGGTTGTGTTGAAGGGAGCCATGAACGTTCTCTCTGGCTTTCTTTTGGTGCTTTGAGTATGAGAAGGTGATATTGACGCTGGAAGGTTGTGGGAAATGGGAAAATGAGGATCTACGAGCCATTTGTTTGCTCGGATTGTCTGAGGTTTAGAGAGAGCGACGAGGAAGGTAAGTTTGAGAAAGTCGGGTACACTGTTGATGATTTTGCTGATCTCAGGCTTGGAAAAGATCGATGTGTTTTAAAGTTTTGTTGTTGATTTGACTTGGGTTTTGGATTGTTGAGTGATGGGTGTGTTGGAATGTGAAATATTGGGAATTAATATGAAACTTGGTTGGTTTCATCGTTGGAGAAAGAATTTGAAAATGCATGTTAACTTATAATGCAAGTAATAGTAACAGTTTTTGCATTTTCAAAAGACATTTGACACAATATGTTCTGTGAAAATTGGCAATTGGGCTTGCCACAAACTACAATAACTGAATAACACACCGTGTGTTTATTGTTTTAACGTCTTGCCACTTAATATAAAAAAGTTAGATTTGATAAAAAGTTGCAAATACGAACACAATATTTATTTTTGCCCGGGCAGAATTAAGCAATTCTCATAATTAGAAATCATAATGAGAAGGCTATGCAAGAGTGAGTACACCAATGACAAATCACATAGAAATTAAACTGTGCACATTAGAGGCTTCAGATCTAGTAATTTGAACCGAACCCATGAGCACCTGAAACCCGATCCACATTTGCAGGTTTTGTCCGCATAATGTAGACCCATTCGGATCAAATCGGGCCTGGCAAACAAACGCTACATGTAAAACTTTAATCTGCACCTCTTTTGGGATGGATTTGGTTTAGGACATTCCACAATCCGACCCAAAATTCGAAATGCACATTCACCAACCCAAAGCCTCTACCAATTCATGCACAGCACACAACTCATAAACTGGCTCTACATTTAGTTTCATGTTTCAAAGTAGAAGAGACTTGAATCTTTAACTTTTTTTCCAATAAATCATTCCAAATGTACAGCTCTCATGAAACCCATCTATCTAACTGGTTTCTTTCTGTTAGATAAAGAAGAGATCATATATATAATAGCTTGCAAGAAATACAGATTCCGGCGAAGTTTATTTAAACTCGTTTATTACACTACTCTTACCTGCAGAGGATTCACTGTCCCGAGCACTTGCGTCTAATTTTACAATGATCTTATAGAAGAGATTCTTGAAAACATGCCTTCGTTATATCACAGTGAATCTTTGAAGCGCTCGTCCGATCAACGATGCTGATGTTGCCATTGATTCTTTCACCTGCAAAGTTTGTGACGATAACGGGATACAACAAATTATAATCGCATTTTGAAATAATCAGTTATGCGATGGATACAATTATGACATTTATGAGGTGTCAATTCGTGCGTGCGTGTCGTGTTAAAGGTTGACTACTGTTTGTTGCACACCTAACACAAACATAAAACAGGAACACGACACATTTAACACGGTAACGAAATGGAGCATGTTGACACATGATTAAGATTAATTAACCACTATGCCCTTAAGTGTGTCTGCGCGCGATTAATATTAATTTACCACTGCCTTTAATTTACGTTATTTTCACGTCATGTGTCGTGTTACGACACAAACGGACAGCTCTATTCTCCACAACCAATTCACTGAAAAGGTGCAGATCAGATTGGGCAAAACGTCACATTTCCCATGTAAACCCACAACCTGCACTGAACCACACCTTTTTCGGGTCGAGCTAAGGTTAGGCCTTCTCAACCCGACCCCAACAAAAGCCAGACATACACTGACTGAAAAATTATAACAAGTATAGCATATTATATACTAATCCAAACACTATTACGAGCATGTTCCAAAACACGAGCTCATACCTTGGATTTGATTGTCAAAGACAGAATCCCATCGTTGGTCGTTGATTGAACCGAGTGAGAATCCAACCTGAGATTGCTTACTACATCCATGACCTCGAGAAGCAACCCTTCCCTCCAAGGGCACCGCAACTCGATAACCACATCCTTGTCGTGGATGCTAATAGTTAGATTATCAGTCGCAAGATCACTTGATACAACATAACTCATATCCGGCTCCACTTTGTCGATTTCCACAGCCTTTCTCTTGCCCACCAATCGTCTTTTGCCATTTTCCGTGTTGTTGTGGCCATAGTTGTCTGATGTCCTCTCTACTGTGTCCTCGGGTTTTCTTTTCCCTGAAACTGTCATTTCCCTGGAGGGTGCCAACTCCTCGACCCTCTTCTCGAGCTGTTTTAGATACTCTATTGTGGTATCGAGAATAGATACTTCGTCAACCTGCATATACAAATGAGGATTTCACTATCACGAGAAATGTCTGACCCTAAAAATCAGTAGATTATCGAGCAAATGATTTTGGGATAATTCTCGAACAATACTACAGATAGAGTTTGTTTTTCGTAAGGGCCCTAATTTTTGTATTTTCGGTTGAGTTGTTATATGCATATAGAGTTTGTATTACCTTGCTAATCGAAGGAACAAGCGTTTTCAGTATCAGGAATCTCTCGTCTAGCTTCTCCTTCTTCTCGGCCATGACATGGTTTATCCCAATTTCATCAGCCTCGGGTCTCCACACTCCATCTTTATAGTCACAATCATCTCCTGGGGACTCAACCAACCCACCGTCGTGCATCTTAGGAACTTCGAACAAAACTTTCTTCAATACCTTCTGCTGGGACGCTCTACTTCTCGGTTTCTGACCACTCGCCAATCCTACTTTCTTCCAACTCACAAAACTCGACTCCTTATTCGAGTTTCGAAAATGTGGGCCCAAAATGAGCTGGTGAGAGCTCTTTAGAAGCGAAGAAAGAACATTCTGGAAGTGCAAGTCATCACTTTGATGTGCAGTTGAGGCTAGTTTTGCGTGTTTGAACTCTTGAGGATCTGGCGGGGGATAGTCAACTACCTTTCCGCCCTTTGGAGCCGAGACAATCTTCTCAGGATCGGCACAAGTTTGAGATATGCAGTCACTAGAGTTCATGGAGTTGTGTACACAATTACTGATCTCGTCATCCAAGAATTGCAAGCTTTGCACTTGAGAAGCTCCTCCGTTGATCCCTTCAAGCAAAAATGAATCCTCGGGAAACTGATTGGCCTCAAACTCACTTGAACTGTTGTTGAGAGAAACCATTTCTAGTTCTTCACATCCTACAACTGTTAGTAATGGTCCTTCGAAAATATCACGATCAAACGCTACACAAGCATGATCTTTGGTATCGGGTTTCTTGGATCCCGGGGGGTGTGGAATCTCCAAGTACGAGTTTTTCACCAGTTGAATGAGACTCGGGTCCTCCATAACCTTCAAAAAGCATATTACAAAAACCAACAGAATTTAGTTTCCGAATTTAAACATATCTACACTAAATATACCGAAATGAAAAAGAAAGTACCATCTCAGTGACACCAAGCTCAATCACACCTCCTAAGTACGGAAAGCATATCACGGTCTGAAATTGAATACAGGAAATATATTATATCGTAGCTAATATGATTCATGTAACATAGATGATGATGGACACGGTAGAGAAAAATATAACCAGTACCTGAATGGAGGCGCTCTGAGAAGTACACGTGTCAGAAAGCCAAACAGCAAAAGACACTTTTAAGTTAGTTTTGATCATGGTACGCATACAGATACAATTCATATGGATATATTGTGTCTCTAATAAGAAATAGCAACTGACCTTGGCCAATAGAGAGCGACTAAATACTTTACTATCTGCATAATGTGCATTGCGAAGCCATATGGGTTGCCCCGTTGCCAACGTTCGCCCTGGCAACCTGAAACACAATTTCGAGGGATATAAATGATATTGAAACTTCACTCAAGCTTCAACTAAACAAGGAGAATGTTTCAGTTTAGTCCCTTTAGTATCCATTATGTGCCAAATCCAAATTGATTTTTGTTCCAATTTAGTTCTCTTATTACACATTTTGTGCTGAATTGGTCCTCAATTACTCACATGGGATAGTGGCCGTTTATGAACACATGAATACTAAAATGGACCATTTTGAAACAAAAGAGGATAGTAAGAGGACTAATTTGGAACAAAAATCAAATTGGAGACTAATTTAGCACCACATGGATACTAGGGACCATTTTGGAATATAATCCACAAAAAATGCTAAATGGTAACTATGCATTTGCAGTTCGATCTTGAACGAAGATAATTAATATTCAAGACTTGCAACTGATTCGACAATGACGAAACAAGAATGAAAACTTACCCTTGCCCGATGTTGAACACAAACGACATGCAAACCAAATAATACCACTCCAAATCAGTGAGATCTTCGGGAGATAATGCTGCTGAGGGCCTTCGAGCTTGCGGGTTGGCTTCACCAACAGAGAGGGACTCGTAAAGTTCTTTCAATTGCTCGCTCCTCTGAAATGCCATTTGGTCAGCAGTGAACTCTACGGATTGAACTGTCTTCCTTGTCTTAATGTCTCCGTTATAGTACCCAACACCCCACTCCAAAACCCTATACAATTCACATTTGTAGCGTATCAGCAAACAACAACCAAGACAATTCACAAACAAGGTTAGGGTCGGGATTTGCAGCATAACATAGAAAGGATTATTTTGATACAACTATAAGATCACAAGGAGCTTCATATCATGTAAAATGCAATCAAAACATAAGGAACTGAAGTAACACAAAATGTCAAAGAGTTTACACAAACGAAGGTAAAATTGCATCTCTAGGGTTTCGCACAATGCTGCAAAGAGGCGTAACAAAATCTGAACTCCAAATCTGTGTGATGTGTAAATGAAGTACAAAATCAGTATCTATAAGGTACAAGACCCAATTAATTAATGAGTTTCAACTTTCAATAAAGGGAATGGGAATGAGATTTTCATTCCAAATCCATTCTCATGACCAAAAAATCCTAATCCAAACATGAAGAACCGGAATCTCATTCTCATTCGTGAACTAAAATTATAATCCAAACACTACCTGAGAAAATCAGTAAGCTCATACACAATATCAGATATTACAGAAAATGGGTCAAACTTTTTGAGACCAAAAACTACTATGAAGTAGGAAGTATGAAGAGTACCAAATGGCTTTCTATTTAGAGATAGTTTCAGATAATCTAAGAATACCCATTTCTTTAACTATGCAATTATGAATCTTATACTATCCAAACAGATCATATTGACCAATATAACAAAAATAGAAAGATTGTTACCCAGGTTGTCTGTCTGAAATGGACCAGAAGATTCCATAGCTCCACTGAATGGTTCTTACAGCAAGAGCAAGCTGTTTCTTCAGATTTTCTGGTACCCTCCTCTCAGCCATATCTCAGCACAAAACACTCAAAAACTCAACCAAAAACAGTACTTTACCAGATGAGATTCAACTTCAAGCTCCACTAGATTCCTCTTTCAGTTCTTGATTCTTCATTGCCCTCCAAAATAAATTTCTGGTTCTGGAATATTCCTATTTCCTATACTGTAGAGCTTTAAAAAGGAGAAAAATAAGTGTTTTGCTCCAATCCCCGAAATGGGTCTTTCTGAACCAACAAAATCACAGCTCCGAACCAAACATGGATCCTAAAGATGAGATTTTTTTTTGTCTTCTTCTGGGTAATTTAGGAGCTAGCAAGAGAACCCAGATGGTGAATTGAAGAGAAGCAGCTTCTAATCATCAAAATCAGAGTGCAG
>JAYMTE010002116.1:0-11805 GCA_036897545.1 Pelargonium fulgidum
TATTGGTTAGTATCCTTTGACACATGATCATAAGGATAAAAAAGTGAATATACCACGCTAACTAAATTCTCCTTAATTTTTCTCAAAATGGAAACATGGACACTCATTTTGGGACGGATTGAGTATTATATTAGATGTTTAGCCTACTTGGTAATTTCTATTATTATTGATGCTGAACAAGTAGTGTTCCCATTTCAGAAATCAAAAGTTGAGTTAATGCATAACACTTCAACATGCCACAATTGTTAATGCTAGCTTTTCTAGTCTTGATATCATCTTTTAGCTTCTAATAATCTTTTGTCAATGCAAAACTAGCATGGCTAATGAAGCTTTTCCTTGATTTCTCCAGAGATTCTTATGTGGAGGAAGAATAATTTGTGGTCCTGATGTAGCATCTGTATTTTTGTCTGTGATACTCATTGCCGGCCCCGGAATTGCATTCTGTGTAAAAATGTATACCAGGATCAAACACGGCATGATCAACGAATATCCTGTATTGGTTTTCGGGGCATTCCTCACTATTCTGGTAAGTACCCAAAATGGCAAATGTTGCACTGTTTATGCCATTTAGTGTTAGAACTTACTGTCTTGTGAGAGTTTCTTCATTTGATGTTTGAATCAATTTTATGTAGGATTTGATGTTTCTCTTCTTCACTGCTGGTAGAGATCCCGGAATAGTCCCTAGAAACTCAAAGCCCCCTGAATCAGATGAAGCATTCGATACACCTACCCCGTCAATGGAGTGGATAAATGGTAGAACACCTTATCTGAAAACGCCCCGGACAAAAGATGTAATTGTCAATGGTCACACAGTGAAAGTGAAGTATTGTGATACTTGTTTGCTTTATCGCTCGCCCCGTGTTTCTCATTGTTCCATCTGCAACAACTGTGTTCAGAGATTTGACCACCACTGCCCTTGGGTTGGTCAGTGCATTGGAATGGTAAGTATAAATTGCTGCTCTTTTGGATTTGATTATCTGGTATGTGATCATGAAGAAATTGCTTCTAACGTGTTTACTTGGTTGCAGCGAAACTATAGGTTCTTCTTCATGTTTATATCAACATCAACAATCTTGTGCACATATGTTTTTGTGTTTTCTTGGAGGAACATTCTCGAAGAAGGAAGTAACATTTGGAAGGTTATGTCAAATGATGTCCTGTCTGACTTTCTCATACTCTACTGCTTCGTGGCGTTCTGGTTTGTCGGGGGCCTTACAGCATTCCATCTTTATCTGATTTCCACAAACCAGGTACGTATTGTTCATACATTCATAAATATATAGAGATTGATTGTTGTCCTCATGAGTACATTGACAAGATTGATATGCTGGTTTGCTACTTATTCTAAGCTCTATCTTTCTCATTCTGATTCTTGTTTTGTTCCAGACTACTTATGAGAACTTTCGGTACAGATATGATAAGAAGGAAAATCCATACACGAAGGGAATGATAAAAAATCTTAAAGAAACTTTCTTCTCTAAGATCCCACCATCAATTAACTTCAGGGCAATTGTGGAGGATGAGGATCTTATGGTGTCTGCAGCTCAAAACTTTGAGGATGGCATTGCTAGCTCGAAAGAGAAGATTGACATTGAAATGGGGTCCAAGCTTGCAGAGGACAGTGGTTTTATGATTCCTGAAATGTTGAGAAACTTTGGTATTGGTCATTTGGAGGATCATCAGAAGAGCAAGGAGGAAGAAGGTATCGTTCCTTCTGATCCTGATCCGTTCTATTCTGTTGAGCAAGATCCGAAACAACCTGATGGGTGGAGCTCCTCAGTTGGTGGAGATGAAGCAAGAGAATCTATGCAAAACTCCTCAGTTGTGAATGAAACTGATGCAATTAAAACAACATAAGTTTTTCAAGTATAGAGGTTCTTGCCCATCTTCTCTTCAATATCTTTTATTAGCTAAGTTTCGTATTTCTTTAACTTCGACCTTGAAACTATAGATTGACTCGATGAACGAACTTAATACTTGTTAGCTACTTTAAGGAACTCTGCAAGAGTTTCTTCTTAAAGTCATTTATTTTACTAGACATGCTTTTTTTTTAAGTTGTTACTTTACCCTACGTGACACCTCCTTAAAAGAAATTATGAGTTAAATATGTATTATAAGAGAGATTTTACACACATAAATACAATCTTTCTGCCATTGGTACTAAATTACTAATGTATCTAAACTACAGGTTTGATCAACAGCAAAACATCTTGTTTGTATCAAGAAGATTTGGGACATGCATGTGAAGGGTATCTCTGGTTTCTTGCATTAACTAGTTTTGAAATGCAGAGGTCTGTGTGAATGCTCAGTTGTGTTACTTGATAAAGATGAGGTGATCAAACACTTTAATTTGTTCATTATAAAGTTTGGAGTCATGTTTGTTGTAATTACATTTTTTCTTTTTGTAAGACAATAATGCAAAAAGCTGCAGTGAGATTGTGGTGTCCATGCTTAAGACATACTAGATTTGAGGTTGTGTTGCAGGTTTCTTATCAAACCCAACATAACCTTACATATAATAAATATGTCGTTCTTCCACAACTTTTAGCCTTTTAGGTAAAAAAAGTCGATATTTGAACCGCTTGGCTCATAAGAGTTCGTAGATTTCAGAATAAACATTGATGATCAATGAAACACAAAAGACAGGATTTACATATGTGATAATTATTTAGGTTCACAATATGCACTTTAATTCTTAATTAGATTGAAATTAATTATCATTATAGAGATCTAATCCACAATAATCACTCTAGAGCTCAAACAAACTGAAAATTGTCTATTCTGCACAACACGTCTCTATGAAGAAATATATTTTTTAAATCCATTTGATGGATGGGCCAATCACAAGAAGCATCAATAGCAAAAATGGTACGCACACAAGTCATATTTGAAATTCGTGCAAAGGGTTTCATCATAGACTATTCCATATTCTTGGCGATGGCCAAGAGCAATCGAGACTTTTATATGTTTAAAGAACTATCATATTTAAGTTTGATAGAAAACACGCACTTGCATCAAATGAGAGTGATTGGTGGTGGACATGATACAACGTCTCAATTTTCATTTAATTTCTTGTAAGGGTTAGAGTTCATCTTACTTATAGCTTGTTTCCAACAATTATGCTTTACACTTGTGAGTAAGATTCAAGTATAAAACTAGATGACAATGTGACAACTAAAGATGTATGAAACATACGTTTTTCTAACCTTTCTCACTTTGACTGTCGTCACCCTCTCTCATTATCAGATTTAAACAAAATGTCATTTATAACTCTATCTGAAAGAGCTGTGAAACAAAAATTGAGAACACTTTGTTGGTGCAATGAACAACCGTTGAAACCTGAAACTTCAATTATATGATGAATGCCCGCTTATGTTTGGATGAATACTTGTGCACATCTTAAACGACTGTGTGCTCTACACATTGAGACCTGCAAATTTTAGCTCTTGTATATTGAAAATTCACTCAATTTTGATGAGCGGTATTTCATTGTTTAATTCCGATTTATAATATTACTTCGAAACTCTTGATGTCTAGAACTTGTTCTCAACGCGTTCAAACCATCTTCAATCAATCTCCAAACACAATATTCTATTCATACATTTGTTAGTTTTTATCACTACAACAAGTCAATTGTTAATGTTTGCATTGTCAAGACATAACATGCACCGATCACATACGTTCTGATCTTAATCACTCGTCAATATTCATAAATCTACAAATGATTGTCTACTATTAAGTTTACTTACTTAAGTTTTCGTTGATAAAGTACTAAAATTTGATCCTAATTATTTACAAATTTACCAATCATTGGATGCAAATGATTCAAGCAGCACGTTATTAAAACTCCCAAAATCTAGAGTAACCATCCGACCAGCTACTGTCATAAGATCTGTTGGAACCAAAGGAAACCACAAGTTGATGCCCAGGTGGCATTCATTAATCACAGCCACTCAAGCAAGAAACAGTAGACAGACCCTATCTGCCACGTGTCATAATCTCATCAAAACTCGCAGATTTCATTGGATGAGATTTTTGTCATCCCCAGAACCAATCATAAAAACCCACATCACCAACCCATCCTCCACTCTTCCCAATATTAAGCTTACTCACTCCCTCCCTCACTCACCAATCATGGCTCTCGTCAAACCCATCTCCAAATTCACCACCTCCGCCGCCGCCCCCAAATTGGGTTCCCGGAGGCCATGCCGTTTCGCCACCGTGAAAATGTCGGCCACCTCCCAGCCGGCGGCGCCGAATCCACCGGCGAAGAAGAAGGCGCCGAAGGCGGTGATCAAGGAGACCCTCCTGACGCCGAGGTTCTACACCACCGACTTCGACGAAATGGAGACCCTTTTCAACACGGAGATCAACAAGAACCTGAACGAGGCCGAGTTCGAGGCTCTGCTACAAGAATTCAAGACCGACTACAACCAGACCCATTTCGTCCGGAACAAGGAGTTCAAGGAAGCCGCCGACCAGATGCAAGGCCCGCTCCGCCAAATCTTCATCGAGTTCTTGGAGCGGTCCTGCACCGCCGAGTTTTCTGGCTTCCTCCTCTACAAAGAGCTCGGAAGGAGGCTCAAGGTACATAAATTTCTATCACAAATGTATGAATGAAATTGTCGTCACATGTGTGTATATATATAATATGATTTCTGTCAGAACCTTGACCGAAAATTTTCTCTTGACTGCAGAAAACCAATCCAGTTGTGGCTGAGATTTTCTCGCTCATGTCGAGGGACGAAGCTAGGCACGCTGGTTTCTTGAACAAGGGTTTGTCTGATTTCAATTACGCATTGGATTTGGGGTTCTTGACCAAGGCCAGGAAGTACACTTTCTTCAAGCCCAAGTTTATTTTCTATGCCACGTATTTGTCCGAGAAGATTGGGTACTGGCGATACATCACCATTTACAGGCATTTGAAGGCCAATCCTGAGTACCAACCTTACCCCATTTTCAAGTACTTTGAGAATTGGTGCCAGGATGAGAACAGACATGGCGATTTCTTTTCGGCTTTGATGAAGGCACAGCCTCAGTTTCTTAATGACTGGAAAGCTAAGCTGTGGTCAAGGTTCTTCTGTCTTTCGGTAATTATCTGTGTATCTTCAACATGCTAATTCTGAGTAACTATTTACTTGTTTTTGGCTTATATTTTCATGGATTGTATTTGCAGGTGTATGTGACTATGTACCTGAACGATTGTCAGCGTACGGCTTTCTATGAAGGCATTGGACTCAACACTAAGGAGTTTGACATGCATGTCATCATTGAGGTGAACCTCTTATTCCTTGTCATCACACAAATAGTTGATACTGATCGTGTTCGTATTGGTTATTTAGAACATGCACGCTCGATTAATCAGTTGAAATTTGCTTTATAGGCGCAATTAATCCTGATAACTTGTCAAACGAGTCGAGTTCTGTCGTGCCAAACGTGTTAAATAGGATTGTGTCAAATGTGTTGGTTTCTATCGTGCAAATTGTGTTGGGTCTTGTTGGTGTCAACGCAACCTATATAATTATCGTGTTAAATATGTCATGTTTTGCGTTTATAATCGTGTCGTGTTCCTTTTAGGTTATGCAACACGATTATTTAACATGTCATGTTTGTGTTGGGCCAAGCTATGCGCAAATGACTTTCAGCATGACACGAACACGACACGCACGCACAAATTGCAAGCTCTAATACTTACCGTGCAATTTGTGCATGCTTGTCGTGTTTGTGTCGTGTTGAAGGTTGTTTGTGTGTTGCACAACCCAACACGAGCACAACACATTTTACACATTATGCGCGATATAACCAAATCATTTGACACGACACTATCCAACACATTTAACACAACATGACATTAGGATTAACTAATCGTGCGTGCATATTTTAGAGGCCCAACACAAACATAACACGATGGCTACACTGTTGAGTTCACCGTTTATGATTACAAAATGTGTGAGACAAAACACGCTAATTTTGTGTCGTTAGCCATGCTGGACATGGCTCTAAATGACACTCAACTCTCACAATCTAAACAACCTAACATGAACGTTTGTGTATTTATGTGTGTATTGGCAGACGAACCGCACAACAGCTAGGATATTCCCAGCAGTGCTGGACGTGGAGAACCCAGAGTTCAAAAGAAAGCTGGATAGGATGGTTGAGATTAACGAGAAGCTGCAGGCTGTTGGAGAGAGCAACGACGCACCTTTTGTGAAGAACTTGAAGAGGATTCCACATATTGCAGCGTTGGCTTCAGAGCTATTGGCTGCATATCTAATGCCTCCCATTGAATCAGGATCTGTGGATTTTGCAGAGTTTGAGCCACAAGTGGTCTACTGATAGTTTTGTTTAGATTAATCCAATGGCATGTCCAGCTTGGGTTTTGTTGTCACAAGTATTGATACTTTTTGTATGAAACTAGTCATAAGGTGTAATGATTTGAATCTATTTAATAGCCATAAATTAATGCTGTAAATTCATTGAGTTGTATCTTTGTTCCTGCTTTCTAAACATAAAGTTCTCCCAAGTGCATGATAGGCTTTAAAAACATGCACTAGTAAGCATGGTTTAGTGTTTGGATGATGCTTCTAACAATTGTCAACTTAACCTATTGCAGTTGCATTAAAACTTGGTAGGGAGAACATTGTCGTCCTTGTGGTCTTACCTGGCTTGAATGAGGATTAATCTGAGCGTGATATGATTTAAAGGTGCTGATTTTGTGCTGATCGAAGGTCTGCTTCGGAAACCGCCTGATTAAAACCAGAAAATAAACGATAACTGGATTTGAAGGAACAAAGTAAAGTTTAACAGCTAATTTGGAACAAAGTGAGTAGTTCAGAGACTTTTTGTTGGATCATTATCCTCAGTGTTTTGAGGGACTTGTGCCAATTAGGCCACTAAGTCAACCATTATACTTCATGGGTTTTACTAAATCAGTTTGCAACACAGAAGACATTAAGGTTCAAATGCAGAAGTAGCTTGATGCACCCAACAAAATGAAAACTACTTACAGATGAGATGAATCTTTACAAGCATTACTAAATAAAGTGAAGCCTTTCAGTCTTTTTTGTCAAGTGGTTTAGTTACATTCACCTTATCCGGCTCGGTGAGGTTAGCTGAGTCTGAACATTTACTGGGATTTAAGTTTTTGGTTCACTTTTTCGGCTTTCCATGGACGAACTAGCAACTTGAATGTCCATACAGCCAGCAAAGTTGCCTCAATTGGAGCAAGCCAATACACAAATATATGCTCCTTGGTTATATGATCCCCACGAGCGTAAGCCCATCCCATCACCTGCAAATTTCAAAATCATTTATAGATTAGACGAGATTAGATTTTCTTATTTTTAGTTTTTTCGTCTAAAGAGACATCATGCGGTATTAAGTTACTTACAGAGGCCGGGTTCATGCATCCACCAGTTAGATCAGAGCCAAGTATGTGAAGAGCTAACTTGCAAACACTTGAAATCCAAGTCTTCATATAAAAACTTCCAGGGATGTTCCTGGAAAGTGCGAGTGAGAGCATAACAATGGCAAATGTAAGAAATCCTTCTGTCAGCGCACCGTGGTGGATGTTAACATTCAATCGCGGACCGAATCCTACTTCAGGGAAGGTTGCAATAATGTACCTAACCCCAGTTATAGCTCCAAGCACCTGGAAACAAAAAAACTCGGGAACGTTATTGATTTTGTTTATTACGTTACATACGAATAAAGACTAGTAATCTACAAACCCTTTTCCCAATAACAGGATAGATTGTTAACAAAACCCTAAAAAGAAGGCTAAGACTCTGAGATTGGATTATCAATGTATGCTCCTATGACAAATCCAAGCTTGAAAAGTGAAAACTGATCTCCAGTCGTCATGGTGAATCTGGGAATGTGTATTGGGAACAACCCTGCTGGTTTTCTCGACAATTTCATAATTACTATGGATGCATACTTGTAAGTATACACATAACACATAAATAGGTATGTGTGGATTGTGAGCTAACTCAACAAAGTCTAAATACAAACTAGTATTTCATCATCTTAGAAATTGTAATAAGAAGAAAATGGCACTCACTAATCCTTTCAATTGATTTCAAGATCCATCAATCATTTAATCCTATCACAACCCTGTGGGATCAGTTGCTAGCACAAGTTCTGTACTGAGTTTACCACTCCATGAAACCGTTTCCATTTAGAAAATGAAAGTTTGTTTATTATCACAACCATGAAGAACCCGTCCGTATTATCTTATGTTTTTCTTATTCTCTTCAGAAATCCAATACACACGTAGCATTCTTATTCAAGCCATTGTAGAAATATGAAATGATTTATTATTGCAACTTCATGGTAGAAGACAAACCCTACATACAAGGCATCACAAGCATTGACTAATATTCAAATAGGATATACGCAGTCTAAAGACCTTAACACAGAAACAATTATGCTATTCTGATTAAAGCATAATCAAGGAATCTCATAAATCATAGGATTCTAATATATCTCAAAATATATATTATTGAGGACCTTCATTTCTTGATTATGAAACAATTACCAAAGAACACGCATTGTCATGATATGCAGAACTTAAAAGAGACAATACACAACCCAAACCATAAAACCGTATGCTGTAGGGTAGGTACTAGGTAGCTCCGTAAGGTAAGTCAATTGGAATGTGATTCTGATACGAACTATATGATAGTGTCTACAAATATTGGTAGGAATGAAAATAATAGCTCACAAGGATTGAAACCTACATAGGCAGGTTCCTCAAATAAGATATACATATGTATGCATAGGCATAAGATACAGTACTCTAGAAGGGGAGCATTGAAGCCTCAATCTTAACCATAAACCACCTTAACATAGTTCCCTTAAGATTGCGATCAAGTCATTCTTATTTTGGTACAAACCCCAAGCAATAGAGATTAAAGGGCTCATTGAGTTATATTAGGCTAGAGTATAAGATACTAAAATATTAGGTTCCAGTAGCAGGCAAAGTATGGCCAGAGAAAACCTTTCTACTGTCAAAACCAGAATCTAATTGAGGGAACGGAATATTACATTTAAGCAATCAATTGATCCATAAACTAACACTAAAAAAATGGACTCAAAGATCCATAACAAGAAGAAAGGATTATAAGAATCAATACTGCCATATTGAGAATTAATTAATTGCTAGTTGAGCAAAGCATTAGCTGTACATTTATACCATCCAGTTTAATATTTTATCAAAACTAAGTTCGAGCCTTGTCTGTCTATTGAGCCTAGAAATTTATCTCCACACGCTTCACCATGATATAAGCGGCTTGAATAGGCCCATTATTAAGCAATGTAACAACTAAGAATAGCAAAAGTAGGGCAAAACACAATGACTTCAGTTTTAAATTTCCAAAACAAATAGGGTTGAAAAGTGCCCAAAACAAAGCTATCTAGGGGCTAGGAGGATGGAAAAGTTTTCTATTCTTTCAAGATTAGGAGCATTTAGAGCCTTGTTTCCTCCAATTAGGGACCGATTCTTTTTATTTCTTTTCATTTACCCTTTATAGGATCAAAATTTGGAAATCATCACTAAACTAAGGATCTATAACAAAGAGAGAAGTAAATAAAGGGACTAGATTTGAGAGTCCAAACAGAAACCTAGACTAGAGGATCCTAGAGAATTCATGTGGTCGACTCCGCTCCAGCAGACTTTGAAAGATTGCTTTATTGTTTTCGTTTACACCAGTCAAAACATCAGCTGCCCAACCAAGATGACAGAATTAAAGCCCTAACGCATAGTGAACATTCATTTTCACTGAACTCAGAAAGAAAACAAAATCTAGAAACAGTAACTATAACAGCTCAAATCTTGCTCAGTTGTTGGATACACACTATTAATTAAACAACCAATATTCCATGTGTCTTAGTGAACAAAGGCATCAAGTATCCAGTTATTAACAAAGATGACCAATTTAAAATAAGAACCTGTTAAAGCTAACCCATCTCAAATTTCAGCATCAAAGCAACTTTCTAACGAAATTAAACCTATTGAGTGCTGATGTAGGATGCCAAAATCATGTAGGAATGACTACAAGTTTACAATTTCAAAGTTCAAACTTCAATTACTGAACTCGTGTAGCTAACCTTTCAGCCCCCAAAAACCAACAATAGCAACAACAAATTGGTCTATGAAATTCCGGTATAGACAAATTTGCCCGACATTGTTTGGTTGCTGTTGTACGAAATTTCAATAGTCAATCAAACAAATGTGTTGAGTCAAATAAACCCACCTGTTCAATCAATCAATGTAACCATCCAAACTAAAGGTGAAGTCGTGAATCAATACACAGGGAAGACAAATAGAACTATTAGCCAAAACTGAGTTAAGTCCACAAGACCACAACCCATAATAAAGAAGTCAAATTCAAGTCATTACTAGTCTACTTCTCATTCCACAAGCAATAAAACAGGAAATCAAACCAAACCAAACCCACTTCATATTTCCAACCAAAACACACATCAAAACCAGTAGATGGGCAGTTCAAATTGGGGAAAAGGAGAGAAAGCTCACCTGAGCAGGAATTCTAGCCCCAACAGTGAAGAGAAACTGAATGAAATCTCCAGAAATAGCAGAAGAGATGACAGTGAGAGGATTGTGGACCCCACCTCTGGTGAGCTTAGGCAACAAAGCAAAGAGGAACATGTTGATGATAGAGAGAGCACCCTTAATAGCCTCACCTTTGTGGTCATGACCAAAACCTAAAACGCCATAGACAAAGATCTTGATCAAAACCCCAGACCAAACCCACATGAAGGAAGTGACGAAATCTGCGAGAATAAGAGCAGCCCATGAAGCCATTGACGGTTGTTGATCGACGGCTGAGGCTGTGGGTTCTAACTTTTAAAAATCACAACTTTGAGAACATGGAGATGCGTATGATATAGCTCAGCCTCAGCCTCAGGAACTTGGGTTGGTGAATCAGTGGGGAATATGATTTTTTAATGAAGTTTATGGTGGAAACGTGATTAGATTCTCCGGAAAATGTGGGCTCCAATCCGTTGATATGACATTTCCAGGTCTTTGTCGGATTGTTACCAGTCTTGGTTTGGTGCCTGTGTCTGCCGTTTTTTCTTGCTTCCAAATTTTACTCAGTCTGTTGTAAAATTGGCTGCCTGAGGTTTTATATCAAAAACATAATACTAGTATTTTTCATTTTATTTTTTTTTTTTCTTAACCGTGACTTTTTGGAGCGGGCTCACGACCAGTACGGCATGAACACCTTTAAGTCATAAGGCACTCAAATTAATGCTTATTCGAGCCGGATAAAACCACAAGGACGGGAAACCTCACCCTACCAAATTTTAATACAACTAATTCTCCGGGCCCTCGAACTTGAGAGTTCTGACAAAATCGGAACAACCTTTTACTAGTTTGTCTAAACGTCTAGTTCTACTACTATTTTAAGTATGTCTAAATTTTTTAAAGGAATTATACAAAAATTTCTAGCCTATTGTATACTATATAAAAATACATACTTATTATGTAAGTTAATTGTTTACCACACTTAATTATTTTTATTTTGCCCCCTTTTATGTCCAACTAGTTTTTATTCTCGTGTGTTGCATGAGTATTGAAAAATATTTAAGAGTTTTATGTTTTCAGATCCTTTGAACTTATTTTTTTTATAGAGTTGGCATCTACACTCTAATATTGGCTGTTTCGAATCCTGGACTAGAAATTTTTATTTTTTACCCTCTTTAACCTGCTTTAGCAAGTTGATCATGTCACGTCAACCGTTTTGCCACGTAGACATGCCACGTCAGTCATTATGATATGAG
>JAYMTE010002117.1:0-11804 GCA_036897545.1 Pelargonium fulgidum
CCTTTGTTTTGTGTGGTAATTTTTCCTGGTTTTTAAAGGGGACGCTTGTGGAGGGGTTTTGTGGCAATCAATGGATGTAAGGTGACAAACATGTGAGCTTATCATATTATAAATGAAGAGTTCAAAATTAATTTTGATTGATGAGGTGGATGGATGATGTAGCGTTCAAATCTCACTGTATAATGTGATATGGTACATGTGCTGACATTGAGGTTTTTTACTTGCTATAACTTGTTACATGACTAGAATAAAAAAAATTGTCAGTCCAGGGTTCAAAATAAGTGAAAACTCTAAATAAGAGCCAAGTCTAAAATTAAAACAAGTCTAGACGGCCTCAAACTAATTAACCCAATAAAAAATGACACCTACAATTAAAGTCCTTGCATTGTTGTTGCATACATTACATGGTTCAATCTCATGTGCCAATTATATTATATAAGGTACCCGGTCAATATTAAAAAGTTTATATTAGATAGTAATGTAATTACCTTCAACACAACTTTTTACGTAATTCAATATTATTTTTCAAGCGATTTTAAAAGTACATATTTATATTTACTCGATGCATGTTATATTCAGGTCAACGTTTTATGTTTGAGATAATGGTCATTTTGGTTATCAAAGTTTGATAAAATGGTCTAAGTAGTACTCAATTTAAAACTTTAGTCTATTTGATAATCAATTTAAAGTTTACATATATAGTCTAAGTAGTACCTACCTTAACACCGATATATTTTACATCCATTTTTTCATGAGGTGGCAATATATAGGTAATGTGGCACCACATATAATATCACACGTGTAATAATTAAAAATAAATAAAGCAAAAAAATTGAAATAAAAACCGTAATTTTAAAATCAAGTTTTTTACCAATATATACTATATAAAATAGAGTCTGAGTTAGAGATCACAAATACAAATTGTCATATATGTTAGACAAAAAATATATATTAAAATCAATCCAGTAATTATTTGAACTAATAAAAACATCACAAATTATTTTTTATTTTGTTTTTTTAATTAGATTAGATAAATCTGCTCATTTGATCGAATAAATGCATTCAGATTTCATTTGTTTAATCGAATGAACTTCAATCCGATTCGAAATTGATCAATGAATTTTTTTTTGTTTGGAGTTATTTGGCTAAGGGCAGAAATATTTTCTTTACGTTCTGAATAAGAATGATCAGACTCAAATAGTATTTAAGTTTTTTAAAAATTATTTATTTTGTGATGTTTTTTATCAGTTCAAGTAATTACTCACTTGATTTATATATATTGTCTAACATTTACGACAATTTGTAATTGTTATCTCTAAGTCAGACTATATTTTGTATATGTAAAAACAAAAAATATGTCGGTAAGAAATTTGATTTAAAATTATGAGTGTTTTCCTTCAAAAATAATTATGGTTTTTTTTTCAACCTATTTACTTTATTTATTTTTAATTTTATTACAAGTATGATATTATATATGGTGTCACATCACCTATTTATTGTCATCTCATGATAAAATGGATGAAAAAAGTAACGGTGTTAGGGTAGATACTACTTAGACTATGTAAACTTTAAATTGAGTATCAAATAGACTAAAATTTCAAATTGAGGGTTACTTAAACCATTTTATCAAATTTTGATAACCAAAATGACTATTATATCTTTAATATAATAGTAATAATTTTGCAACTCAAGCTACGGTGTCGTTTCGTATGGAAAACAGAAAAGGTCGCTGTTGCTGATCTACATCAAGTTCATCATCTCAAGCTGAACCAGACAATCTCCGACACCACAACACTCTGCTTCTTCTTCATCAATGGCCGCCGCAATTCCTCTCTCTTTCTCCTTAGATCCCCAACACCATTGTCACTACCACTTCCACTCTCACCTCCTCCCCACCTCCACCTTCCTCAAAATTCGCCATCCCAAACCTCTCCCCTTCCTCCACAAATCCCACACAGCAAGACTCTGTTTCAAATCCTCCTTCTCTCCCTCCGACGATTCAACAGCAACAACTTCACTGCCTCCGCCACAAGATTCACAACCCAATTCACAATCCACTTCGTTTCTACAAGACCCATTTCGCACAAATCGGTTTCTGACCAACGAAGAGTACGAGAAGCTCAAATTCCTCGAGGATTTCAGGTACTCCAAGGAATTGGGATCTGGGTCTTTGTGGGTTCGGGTCATGAGGGCCGACGAGATGGATGTTACGGTCAAATTGCTCGCCGAGTCCTTCGCCGAGTCCATGGTGCTCCCGGCGGCGTACGTGACTCTGTTGAGCTTCTTGGTGAAGCAGTACTTGACTGAGCGACGGGCGGCTCTGCCGCACAACGCCACGCTTGTTGGGTTTTACAGAGGGAAGAAGGTGGAGGAGGACGGCGGCGAAGAGCTGGCCGGTACGGTGGAGGTGTGTTTTGACGAAAGAGGTGCCAATGATAAACCTCCCACGCCCACTCCGCCCAAGGACAAGCCTTATATCTGTAACATGACTGTGAAAAAGGATCTTCGCAGGTACTGATTTTGATCTTCTGGGTTCATATTTTTTCTGTTTGTTATGTTCAATTTGCAGCTCAAGATTTGTTTTTTTCTTCTTCCAAACAATACTGTGATTGTTTTACATGCAACAGTGTTTGTTATCAATTATGATGATTGTTATTTCCTGATCTTATTGTTTGCAGTATCCGTTTTTTTTTCTTTTTTGGTTTGAAGAATATAAGTAGTTGTTGCTCCAAATAATACTTATTGTCAGTGCCTGACTGAGTATGAGAAAGGCACATTTGAAGTGCTTTGGTGCCACGCTACATCAGCTGAAATTTCTTAAAATATGAACACAATCTCTTGAGTGGATGATGAATTGATAAAATATCCACAAAAGTAGTTGATATCTTATCATGGGACTGTTAGCATCTTAGCATTGAGGTTGATACAAATTTTGGAGGTATTTTAATTAGTTGAGCAGTCTCACTTGTGTACTTGGTGGATAGGCTACTGCATAAAAGATGTATTTTCATTTCGTTTGTTATGCATTTCAACAGTCAGAATCATTTGTTGTTAGGTCGGTAGATTTTTCATATAACCTCTTCCTCTTCTCTATTGCTATGTTGTTAGTGAATATTGCCAACTGCAAATCCAATTGCAGTGGCCTTTGTTAATTGGTTGTTGATTGTTTTATTTGTTTAGAACATACATTTCTTTTGATTGCCAAGTGTAAAAATACATTAGAAATTGAAAATTGTACATTTCAAATTCAAGTGGATGAATGTCAAGAGGTTGAAGAACAATTAGATAGTAGAACGTAATCACAAATGCCTCAGCTGATTTTGATATTCTCACTTGAATTGAATGCTATATTTTTATAATATGAAAGAAAAAGGAAAACTATAATTGTAATGCTGTGCATCTGGTAGCTTTTAACACTCCTGAAATTCTCACAATATTTTCTTGAAACTTTCAGAAGGGGCATTGGTTGGCATCTATTGAAGGCCAGTGAAAAACTAATTTCTGAGATGGCTTCTTCAAAAGAGGTGTACCTGCACTGTAGAATGATTGATGCAGCTCCATTCAACATGTATACAAAAGCAGGGTACAATGTGGTTCAGACAGATAGCATCTTCGTACTGTTGACTTTACAGAGACGTAAGCACTTGATGTGCAAGAACCTTCCCATTTTAGATGACGACTCAGAATTATTGGATATTTCAGACTCTAACAAGGAACTTAATATGTGAACAAATGTCAAAATCACAACATATTTTGCCGAGGTACATGTAATTACTTCCATGTGTTTTCATTTGCTATAGAACTCTCCTCTCTCTCCATGTGTATTTACTGTACAATATTCAAATGTAAGAATACTTTTACTAAAAAATTAACTTCTCTCCTGATTTCTATATTGTACTCCTGTAAGATCTTTCTCTATTTCCATGTTTAGTCTTCAGTAAATTAGTTACTTTGTGCAACTCCTGGTTCAGGATATAGTCCTTTCAGCTGATAGTCACTGGTCAAGTTATTCCTTGCTTCTACACTAATATGTATATGGTGGATGTCTGTTTTCTAGCAGGTAAATTACATCAGGCACCAGATATATATATATATATATATATATAGAGAGAGAGAGAGAGAGAGAGAGAGTCTTATCCTCCATAAAGTCTTTGATTCACATCTTTAACTCTGGCAATTCTGGTGTCTTTGACAAATCTCTTCTGCCAGTGCATGAGTTACTCTTTGTACCAAATTGCAAACCTTATACTAGTTTATTTGTCCTGTACTGCTCCAGAGCTCTTCCATTCTCTTCTGTATGACTTCCCTTCTCCCTTTTCTTTGGTTCTTATTTATTCATATGATCTCTCAACAATTAAACAAGCTGCAAAATGACCATGAGTTGTTTTTTTACAACTTTGCCAGAAAGTACAGCACAAATTAAAATGCTACTTTCTTGAAGATATTTATATATTTAGTGTTGTATTAAAGTAGCCGGCTCCTCATTTCACATTATAAAATCAATTAACACCCATTATCCTATAGCATTGAATTAGGTGAGGATACGTACCCTGTAGTTCAGACATTGCAAAACAAAGGGAGATCCTCAATTGTAAACAATACATGCGAAGAATTCTCCCCTTCTGAATTTGATGATATATTATTGCAAACTTTTTATGTTTGCCCTGTATCTTATTGAAGAATCATATTCAACATCCTGTTAGTTTGACATGTGATTCTTTTTATTTTATTTTTTCATCTTTTAGCTGACTGTTTACTTGTCCTGCTTTTAAGTGTTAAGCTTAGCTGATATGTTCATGAGCTTCAAAATGTTCATGTAATTAATACGGGCAAATAAACCATCTTCATTATTGCTATCAAGTTCCACTTTGCCAATAAAAACATCTGCCTTTATTAGATCATTCTGAATGTATGCATGGCCATTCCCAAGCCTTTTGAATTTGTATAGATCACCAGTTGGAGTTCTTTTATACATTCTGCCATTGAGGGTCTCTCGCTACTCTCAGTGCGGACACATCGAGATGCCAAGTTTGCAAACATGGCTATGGACTCCAAAGTATAAGAACCCCGTCTCATCTCTGGATCTATCACCTTTCCCAACTTTTTCCGATCGTTCAGTATGTTTCTAACCTGAAACAAAGGATTGTATTTACAATTTTAGTTGTATAGCATAGCTAATGTTCTGATATCCTCAACACCTGAGAGTGATAATCTATTTGAATGATAAAGACTTTTCCTGCCTGTAGTACGAGATTTTGATCATATGCTCCCTGGCTTATCTCCACTGCTTTACGTCCGGTCAAAAGCTCAAGTAGAACCACTCCAAATGCATAGACATCACTTTGTAGAGTAAGTTTCCCTGTCTGTCACGAAAGGAGGCAATTTCACTACTCATGCCACCTGGCTGAGGAAATTAAGTGGAAGAAGAACTAACACTTAGACTGGAAAAAAAAAAAAAAAAAGTACACGAGCATTGCTTAAATATAGGTCAGGAATGCTTAGAGGTGTTCAGAAAATAAATCACGTCTGATAGACCCATCATCTAGAGTTGGCAAATGAAATATCACATCCGACTTTCATTAGGAACAGAATCAATTAGCTAGAAAATTTTGATAGCTCAACGCAGAATAAAGGAAATTCTAGTTTGAGGGAGATCATTTTTGGGTAAAATAAAAGATATTGGGAGCACAAGGTTATACTTTAACAGTCTCAACTTTGAAGCTGAATATGTTTAATGTCTACAAGAGTCAAATAAGTGTAAAATAACACATTTGGTACATTTTCTTTGAAATGATACCAACAAATAAAGAATATGGATGCTCAAGCAGCTCACAACTCTGTCATGGGTACCTCCCCTATTTTGTAAGTTATAATAGAAGCTGTAGTTTGGTGAAAGTTCTATAGGATGATGGTTCAGAACTTCAGATTTCAGAGTCCTTGAATCTGAGAGCTAAATGCAAATCTAATTAGTTTTTGGCATAATCTGAAGGTCAGATGGATTTGACTATTGGTTTCAGGTTGTTCTAGCATGCTCAGTATACCTGAAGCCTCTAAATTGTTAAATACCAAAAAGAACCTGATCTATCAAAGGTGGTGAAACCATATTGAGTATTCAAACACGAATGAAAACAAAAATCATTCCTTGCAACATGATGATACTATATAAAGGTGCATACCGATGTATACTCAGGATCAAAGTAGCCAAAGGTACCAAGTACTCTAGCAGTCACATGTGTCTCCTGGCCTTCTGGCATTAACTTGGCGAGTCCAAAATCAGATATCTACGTAAATTAGGGAATATTCTCTTTAGCTTCATATGTCTGGTTATGAAAACACTAATGTGGGATATGAATTATTTTAATCTTTTGTTTACCTTTGCTTCATGATTTTCATTTAGAAGAACATTGGTGGATTTGAAATCTCTGTGAACAATTGGAATTCCAACAGCAGAACTTGAATGAAGATAAGCAAGTCCTCTGGCTGCTCCAAGGGCCACTTTGAGCCTTGAAGGCCAATCCATTTTTGTTTCCCCAACTCCTGGAGTTCAAGTATAGCCAATAATTAGTTTACTCCAAGGAAATATACATGTGAATAAGCTTTTAACTATTAAGTCAAATATCAACCATTTAAGTGATCTTGCAGGTTCCCATTTTTCATATATTCATACACTAGGAAGCGGTGTCTCCCATCAGCACAATACCCTATCAACGAAACCAGGTTTGGGTGACTGAGTCTGCTCAGGATGTCAACTTCTACACGGAATTCACGCTCCCCCTCAGCTGCTTTAAATGGCGGCAGGTCCATTTTTTTAATTGCTACAACCTGAACAGTAGAAAGTTAAGTTCATTGAAATTGAGATATAGGTCTTTCAATGGAGAAGGTTCAGAATTTTATGTCTTAATGGAGCAATTTTTATGGTTTGCATTTGGAAAACATTTTTTTTCCCTACTGATGAAATATTGACAGCGCCTACCTCTCCTGACCGTAGAGTGCCCTTGTAAACTCGGCCAAATCCTCCTTTTCCTAGCAAATTGTCTTCACTGAAAGAACTGGATGCTTCTTCCATTTCCTTCAGTGTAAAAACTGATGAACCATGGTGTCTTTTTGTTGGTTGAGGGGGTTGATCTTCGAGTTGCCAATACTGCACATGTTTATAAACCCCTGAAATAAGTATTATGGTCAGAGATTTTCAGATATATGCAGCTTATACTAGTGATACAAACATAATAGCTATCAAAGCAAACTCTTATGCTGCCAATTTGAACTACTTACAAGGGTCTGTCTGATCTTGGGACTTGCTTCTCCGGCGTTTATTCCATGCTGAGACCAACCCGAAAGGCATAATGCTCCTATGAATAGATATTATATATATCTCTTGTTGTAGAATTGAATCCACAGGTTTTGACTGATTGATGGGACTGAAGATCAGTAGAAGATTGCAATTTCCATTACAAGGTGATACATAGAAACTGATGTGTGAACACTTGCTGCCATATTAATTAATCTATCAGTTGGTCTGGTTTTGCCTGGAGTTTCAAGTTGTGGAACTAACAAATGTACATGTATATTGAAAATGGAATGATTATTTGAGGTTGTATAGTTAGACAAACCTATGGCAGAGTACGTATGGAGCAAGTGAAGTTAGAGTAGAAAAGCACTCAACTTCACCATCCAACTACCTGGATTCAGAGAGAGAGAAGGAAGAGAGTTCTACTTAAAGAAAAAGAAAAGGCGAAGAAAGGTAAAGAAAAGTTGGTATTGTTTGTTTACTTTTGTTGAGTAGTATGATATGTCTTTTGTTTGAAAGGGAAATGGAAGCTGCAACAGCATCTCCACATCTCCCTCCATTTTTAATTTGTCTTCTTTGCTTTGCTTTTTCTTTTTCCGAAGAGACAAGAGGTGGTTGTTGAGAAGGCTTTTTCATTCTATTATTCAACTATTATTGAAGTTCTTAATCAAAGCTTCTTGTTAATTAGTAGCATTCTTGCTTTCTTGAAATTTAAAAAAGTATGGCACAGAGAATGACTGCATATGGATTGAGTGTCATTAAGTAGCATCAATTCATGTTTGCGTGATGGTAATTTCCTGCCCTGGACCTTCTCAAGGTCACGGTGTAAATAAAAAATAAAAAAAAACTCAGCTGCAAATCAGGAGTAAGGATGCATGCAAAATGACTTTTCAAACCCTTCAATGGTGTCAGTTTCAGATTCTGTGGTGCTCATAATTTTTGGAAGTCTTGTGAAACCTTATCCCCAATAATTTGTCATGTGCTTGTTATTGAAACATGTTACAGTGGAATGGTTAGCCTTGTATATGGTAACTTATGCTCAGCATTCATGTCTGCGTAAGCTGTTTCGTAATATTACATGACTGGTATGCTTCTGGGTCTTCTCAGAATTCAAAATTCTATTATGTAAATAGTTGATGGGAGCTTGTAATTGTCAACTGTATATACTTTCATTTGTTATGAAAAATATTATATTTAATTTGGTGGATGCTATATATAGCTAGTTTGTTGGAGAGTCACTTATTAGGTCCCAGGTATTGCTTACACGCTATGTTTTATTTAGAATTGTGAAATGTATGTTTTCAATTATTTACGTTTGTAAAAAGTTACCTATGTTCTCATTGAACTGTTTAAAATGTTGGGTCAATTGATTTTTATATTTGCAGTAGGACTAAATAATAAAAACGTTGTACACATATGTATTTGGCTTACTGATTGAAAAAGATTTCGATCATTGTGAACAGTTTCTAAGAGTCAATTGTCAAGAAAATATAATTCTAGTTAATTCTTGATGAATTTGGATAATGTTTTTGCTTTTAACAGTGTAGCTCATCTGAGTTCTTGCTAATGTTGGTTTCTAGGATCTGATTTGAATTCTGCAAGTAAGTGCACTCTGTTTATGGTGATCAACTTCTAGTGTTGCAACAAATACCAAGAATTTATTGCTCACCAAGAAACGGCGAAAACAAAGTGTGGAACACCGACAACGTCACATTGATAGCTATGGTAAGAATCTGGAAAATGGTCTTCCATTGAGACCTACTTGCATTTAAAACCGATTCTGGTGAATACTACTCTGTAGTAATGGCTGTGAAAGATGGCAGGTGAAAACAGTTGTCATGAATTTATTAGCCTCTCATCCAGAAACCAGTGTTCAATCCCTATAAATTGGTGCTCTTGATCTTGATCTTGTACACACAATCACACCTACATTCTTGCTTGTTTTAGTTAATTTGTGACAATATGGCAGTTGCTACCACAGGAAAGATTGAAGCAGAAGTAGAGATCAAGTCTAGCCCAGACAAGTTCTGGGGGAGCCTCAGGGACTCCACCAATCTCTTCCCCAGAGCCTTCCCTCATGATTACAAGAGCATCGAGGTTCTCGAAGGCGATGGCAAGTGTGCAGGCTCTGTTCGCCTCATAACATACGCTGAAGGTACGTACGTAAGTCCTTAAATGCATGTTAAATGACACATGCTGATGACGATATGATTAATTAAACAGTGAACAAGTTGTGGAGGAGTCTCGGACCCAAGTGAAATCAACCACTTGCCCTACTGAGTGTTTGTGGGTAGTCTTGAATCTTGTTGTGAATTACTTGCAGGTTCTCCACTGGTGAAGCATTCGAAGGAGAAGATCGACGCGGTGGATGATGAGAAGAAATGGGTGGCATACAGTGTGGTTGGAGAGGATCTGCTGAAGTACTACAAGAGCTTCAAAGGGGAGTTTTCAGTGACACCAAATGGAGAAGGAAACTTGGTGAAGTGGTCATGTGAGTATGAGAAGGCACATGAGGAGGTTCCTGACCCACATGTGATCAAGGACTTTGCTATCAAGAACTTCAAGGAGGTTGATGAGTATGTGCTCAAGGATGATCCATCTGCATGATCACCATCATCATCACTACCTTTCTCATCTGGCTTTTAGTGCTGAATAATGTGTGTAGGATTCATCTTACACTAACTACTCTTTCACACTGCACTTGTGATCTCTTAATGTACGTTGATGCTTGGGAGTTGAGAGGAGCATGGTCACTACTCAAATGACCCAATGTTCTTTTCTTGTATTTTGAGGATTAGTGTCATGAGTATCCATTTTATTTTCCATCATTAGCAAGTCTTCACTTTTTGAATCGTATATTCTTTTTGAAACAAAGTAATGACATTGACAATCCTATTTAGGGGTGGAGGCAGTGACCAATCAATGCAATAAATGATCAAGATCTAGAAACAAATCCCAATTGAACTGAATTATTTATACTAGTCTATGAAATATAAAATGAAATCAAATATCGAGGTACGAAATCTATAATTTTAATAAAATGTAAAAGTTTCATTAATTTTTTAATTTAAGCCAATTAACTCTTGACTGTTGAAAATATCGAGCATTTTTCTATACATATACACACACCACCTTAATTAGGTGTTACTATGATAACTTTAAATTAATTTGTATGTTTGAGTTGAGAGACCAATAACAGAGTAGCAAGTGTGAGATTGACATTTGAAGCCAATAGGATAAGAGTAGACAAGACAAGAAAAGAAAAGAAAAGAAACACAAGATGGCAAACAAAAATTCAGAGATAAGTGAGGCTAGAAGAAAGTCAAGACTCAAGACTGGTTGGTTGGTGGTTTCTTAGAGGATGAAGACTTGACAACCACACCATTCCCTGAGGAAACTGGGCTTTGGGTTGCTAGAGAAAAGTGGTGAGCTGGGGATTTAAAATTTGACATCAGCAAGAGATGTGGTGTGTTGGTTGATATGTGACAATTTTGAGTTAGCATACCAAGTGTTTGATAAAATGCCTGAAAGAGATTTGGTTATTTAGATTTTGATGATATGGCTTTGAGTGTGTATATTATGGATCAGTTCTTTGATGTTAAATGGAGCTTGCTTTTAGGGGGGAAGGGTTTGTTTTCTCTTCCAATTGCAGTGGTAATTTTTGCACTACATGTGCCATGAAAATGGTTTTCTTAAGAAGTTTGACTCCATGACTAATCTAGGATATTTCAGAAATGCTAAAAAAGAAAAGTAGCCTAGGAAGTCCACTCGTTTTTGGAATCATTGAATGTAACTGGCAGACAATATTGACTTTTGAAGCCAATCCTAAGAGAACAAAAGAGATAGTAGAGATTTTTTAGAAGAATGGTGAATGGTGAAATTGCATAGACCAAGAACATATGGCCTCCATTGCAGTGAATATTGTTCTTGAGAAATTGGCTTCCCTTGCATCAGAAGAAGTTCAATTGCTAGGTGGAGTTAGCGCTGGGATCGATCAATTGCGGGATGATTTAGATAGCATGAAGTCCTTCCTGCAAGATGCAGAATCAAGGAGCCAGAGTGATCAAGGATTGAAAACTTGGGTGAACCAAGTGAGAGATGTTGCTTGTGATGCTGAGGATGCTCTTGAAGAGTTCTTGCTCCACTTACCTCCACCTTCCCGACATGGTTTCATCCATTCCGTTCAAAGACTCTATGGCCGTGTCAAGAACTTGAAAGCACGACACCAATTGGCTGTCCAGATAGAGAGCATCAAGGCACGAGTCGAAGCCATTTCAAAAAGAAGAACAGCTTTTGCTCTTGATATCAATGGAGCAACATGCTCTGATGGCAACTTGCAGACAAGGCATGATCCTCGGCGAGTTTCTCTATACATAGATGAAGCTGATGTTGTGGGAATTGAAAATCCTAAGTCTTTGCTGGTGAATTGGCTGATTGAAGGAGAAAGGAAGCTCACAGCAACCTCTGTGGTGGGGATGGGTGGATTGGGCAAAACAACTCTTGTGAAAAAGGCTTA
>JAYMTE010002118.1:0-11803 GCA_036897545.1 Pelargonium fulgidum
ACCCGTTAACATAACGGGTTAGCTTATTTTGGGCCGTTTGTGTTGACAGGCTCAGCGGGGCGGTTCACGGGCGGTTATGGCGGGTAAGGCGATTCCCGGGTTTTTTTGAACAACCCTAATGAATAAGCCAAGAGAGGTCACATATCCATCTCTTATGTGTGAGAATGAAAGTGACGCCTTCAAAAGGCCGTCACGCCACTCTCGCATAATATTGCACGACGCATCGCTAGAGGAAGCTCATGTCATAACCCATTCCTTTCGAAAACATCTTTAGTTATACAAATCTAAAGTCTTCAAGGGATAGGGAGACAATTCAACGTTACTATATGGAGATGAATATTTTAAAGGAATGGATTTGTAAGGGAAACCAAATCCCTGCCTCGATCGCACAAAGAAAGGATTTGTCGACCAAATATCGCCTGGCTCGTAGCTTAGGATCCTTTGACGATTCGGAACTGGAGAAAAGTACTAAGAAGGCTTGTATGCCAAATAGTACCATTGGCGAAACAACTTTGGGGAGGTTTCTCTTTCCATCAGGCAACAAAGCGAGGCACAACTATGGAAGACGAAGTCAAGAGACCCAAAGATGCTCTAGTGTAGCCAATCACCTTAGGGACGAATAAGTCTAAAGGCAACATATATAAGACCCGCCGAGAAGTAGGACAAATACATTAACACTTCACCACGCTCGGATTTGTTATCCTTCCTTTTTTTTGAGATGGTAGTGAAACTCATTGTTATCTATTTGTAGCGCCTCCTAAAGAGCCTCAAGATTAGACTCATTGAGTATGTAAGAAGGAACATTATCAGGGATACTGACTAATGAGAGATGAGTTGGCTCGACATCGATATGTTCTTACACCTTTGGGGGTAAGAGCTTTACAAGAACATCAACAGAAAGAGTAGGAGCATCACAAACCGGAGTTCGCAAGGTTGGATCGGCCTGGTTAACACTATCGTCAACCTCAGCATCAATAGTTGCATCTTTCGCAACAGGGAGAGGCTTGTCCATGGAGTGTTCCTCGAAATACTCTTCATCATCACCGACTACACCAAAAATATTGATATAAATGTCGGAAACCCACGTGTACTATCTTGACTTTCTTTCCACAGACGTCTCAAGAACCATAACCTCTTCAATTAAAATCGTAGGCTTTCTCGATAAACCCGCCATTGAAGAATGAACTGCAAGAAAAGAAATACATAAGATCACAAAAATAAAAAGCATTTATATGGGAAAATGGCATACATACACATGAAAACAGAAAAATTATTGAGAAAGTCCAAATATTGCTCTACACCAAAGGGGTCATACGGAACCAAAAAAAATAAGTGTCAAATTGAAACAAATGGAGAACTTAGTTTGATCCTCGACCCCAACAAATCGAGTTCAAGTTTTGATACATCCACACTCGCCCGTTAATTGCAAGACGAGGTCGCATGTCGACTTTTTTTCACAAACTGATATGCACCTCACAACGATGCGATGAATGCTACTCTTTGCAAAATCATTATCACAAGCACAACAACCTCCACTCCATATTGACCTCGCAAGAGCTTATGTACCAAAAGACATGTATGATGCCTGAGACTTGCCTCCCTCACATCTACGCATTTCTGTCCATGAACAAGCATGCCGACCATCGCCAAACTGATGCCTCTCCACCATGTTTGTCGGAATCATCACAACGAACATAGCCATTGTCATGGTCTAGTGTCATCTACGCTTCTTGTCTATCAACATGCATGTCGGGCATTGCCAAACCAATGCGTCCACACCATGTTCGCCGGAATTAGCACAACGAACATAGCCTTTGTCATGATACAAAACCAACTACACTTCTTGTTTGTGAATAAGCATGCCCAGCCATCACTGAACAAATGCCTCCACACCATGTTCACCAGAATCAACACGACAAACATAGCCTTTGTTGTCATTAGTGTCGTGTATGCTTCTTTTTCGTGAACATGCATGCTGACACCGTTGAACCAATGTCTCACACCATGTCAGTTGGAATTAGCACAATGAACATGGTCATCTTGATCACATCACTTTTTGTCGCTGGATAAGCATAAGATGCATGAAACGCCACCCGTATCGATTCACCATGACTAAACTTTTGTCGCATCATGCATCAAAGTTGATTAAATACCAATTGACTACTACACTATACAATGACTGTCAATCGTTGTAACGATGATGAAATCTGCATGAACAAAAAATGAAGAAACAAAACATCTATCAATATCAATTCCAAAGCTTTCACTAAGGAAGGCGCGACTGCTCTAAAGAATCTTTGGTAAAGAGTACCCACAAGCTTTTACGTGTATCAGAATATTAAGTGTATGTATATACTACTTATGCTTACCTCAACAAAGAATCCTGGGTTTTGAATCTGCTTAAGCGAGTATAAAATGAGTATTGACTCATATATAAAGAACTCTGGTGTATCTCTCACATCGATTTTTCTTAAGCTCGCCCTAAAGTTAAAAGGCTCCGAAAGATTTCTCATTAATAACAGGATACACAAGAAATCCACATTCTAGGACCCAAATGGATTTCCATTTTAGTACTAACCAATGTATATTAAATAGCTTAATATCATTCTTTACTTACTCATTTTTTTATTATAAAATCACGGTTTCTTTCTAACTAAAAAGGAGATACTAGTACTTGTAAAGATAAAGAGCGAAGTATGTACAAATTAATGAGTTTAGGAAAAAGTTATAATTTAATAAAGTTAGGTAGTGTCATTTTTTTTATTTAAACAGAGTCTTTTATATTCATTAACAATTGTATTTTACGATGTCAAAACGTGGATCCAAATTCAATTGTCGTCCTGTAGTTTTTTATAAGTCATTAGGTTACCCAGTCTAGCTAGCTAAGAATCCAATATCTTTATACAATTCTATTTTTTATTAATAGAGTAACTCAAACTAAGAAGAAAGTCCCTCAGTGGGATACATGTGACTGAAATTAGACTTTCTATGTTAGGAATTTCTTAGAGAGAGCTTCTTAGAAGCCTAAAGCTGCACGATCGAGAAAATGGCATGGTAGTTAAAAGAGAAATATTATCTGCCTTAATCGACTAAATTACTATGAAGATACGATTTGAACAATCGACTTTTGTAGGTTGACGGGGTGTTTTTCAATTTACAAGGTTTAGAAATTCCTGGCTTTATCCAAGAGTAGGAAACCACTTTCTGTTTTTGTTCTTTAAGCTCCCCTTAGCGACTTAAGCAAGTTAGTAAATTACTAAGAAGTTCCGCCCCGAGTGTTTAAAAAACGATATAAATTACACAAGAGAAATCCTGTACAACAGAGATATTTTTTTCTAAATAAAGAAAACGAACATCAGGTTTCAAAAGCTTCAATTAATTCTAGCGAAAAGTATAGCTTTCGTGATCTCTAAGTATATCACTAGTAAAAAGTTCAATTGGAATCCCCTAACTTTGGGTTCTCCAAAATCCTCTTGAAATCCAATTAACTACTCATTTTTATTTACTTTTTTGGTTTGCATGGGGCTTGGCGGGGTTGAGGTATGAAATACCTATATCGGATAATCTGGAACTCCTTGAGTAGCTAAGTCTCTCCTTGGTTGACATTAACTCGTAGAAAGCATTCCATTCCTAATTTTAGGTTCCTAGTACAAAACTGGGTTTCAAACCTGTGTATCATAATAAAGCCTCCCACTTATTTTATACTTGTCCATTATCTCAAGGTGCTCAGGGCATCCCCGATACTAAGAAGGGACTATCAATTATATAAGTGAATTTTGGCCTGCTCTTTTGAATATGGAAATTTAGGATGGTTTAGAATAAGTAAAGGTTGCCAAGTTACTAAAGTGAACGAGTCTTTATAGGGAAAGTCCAGATTAATCTAATTAAGTTTGGTAATTATCTTGATTATGAAAACAACTCTTCTTAGAAGTTGGAGGACTGTTGTAGCGAGAAATTTTATTTCTCAATTATTATTTGACTGCGCGCACCTAAGAGAGGATTTTTTGAGACCTAAAATTTTTCACTCTGTATTCGAAGAGAAATCTACATAAGTCGAGTTTCCTAAATAAGTTAACAAGATTCTCCAAGGAGATGCGGATACTATACACCTATTTTTGGGAGTGGGCCTTTTGCATATCAATAGGATTCCTAACAAATTCATGTAGAAGAGTAAAATACTAAGGGCGGTGACCAAGACTAAGGAAAGTGAAAATCTTTATAAGATAAGCATACCCGGGACTCTCCTCAAGCGTTTCAGTATAATAAACAAGGTTTTAGGTATAAAGCATTTAGAAATTGTTCATCCTTGGTTGTGAAAGTTATATAGTATAGTGGGATTTTTTTCTAGAGCTTTTTTGTAAAGTCCTGAATTCAGATTATATAAAAGATATGCTTTTTCTGCATGCTTTGCTTATTTCGTTATTTAAATAACTCTGCTCTTTCTACCCCTATACCCACCAACCATAGTATAGTTGGAAAGATTCCAAGCGGGGTTTTCTATTTTACTACATTTTCCCAAGAATACAGGTTGTGTCAAAGCTTACAAATGGATACAATTTCAAGTCCTTAATGTAACAATAAACTTGTCATTAATTCATTAATTAAACCACGAACTATAGCGTTTTAAATGAAGCAATTTATAAGAACAATAAAGCTAGGCACCTTATTTTCCAGAGCAAAAGGCAAGAAAGATACAAAAAAGAGATGAACGAACTTGGGTAATGGCTTCCTAAACTTAAACCTGTGGTAATACAAGCTCTTTCATTTTTTATGCTTTATTTTCGTAGTAGGGGCCGTGCTAAATTTTAAAGAAGGTATGTAGCTCCATAAGTCCGGAAGTTTGTTACCCCTAATAGGTAACATAATTTATCATATGCCTATGAAACCTACTTCTTCTCATCGTTTGTTTGCATTTCTTGTATCAAAGAAAAAATCCAGAATGAAAAACCCTTTAGTCAAATTAGACTCCTTTTACCAACGTCTTTAGATCAACGATACTCGTGGACTAATCTAAATTGTAATAAAAACCAATTTATCAACTACGGTTGTCACCTTTAAGGTCCAAACAATTTTTTTTACAAACAATACTTGAAATCAAGACTTTGTTTCAGGAAAATGAAGCATTTACCACTTCACCCCACACATGGTTAAAATTGACGCATGAAGAATAAGAACGAGAGCATTTTGTAATATCTCTACTACTTATTTAGGTAGCTCAAAATATAAAGCTGACAAAATGATTCAATCCATTAGTACCCAAAACTCAACCCACTTTGTTGCTAGTCACGGTCAATATTTATCAACCAGAAAAATCAAATCAGATTAGAGCCAAGTCGGGTATAGCCTACGACACTAACCCGAAAACTCCACTGATCAAGTTAGGGCTCATCGACCCTGCCGACCACTTCTACCAAAATGTCCACACAAAAAAACACAAAAAGTTGCTTAAATGCTGTTCCCGCGTTCCAAAGAAAGCACCAGTCTCTTCGCAACTCTCTGTATTCCTCTTCCGCTCCATCTTTAACCTAGGAAGCTGTCTTCTGTTTCGCTCACTCCCAACTCATATTAATCATTTGCTACCTTAATCGCCATTTCCATATTAGGGTTTTCAATTTCTCCATTTCAAATTCAAAACCCTATTTCGCCTTCCGTTTTTGGATTTTCCAATCACTTCCATCTCTCAATCTCACGGACAATGGAAGAAGAGAAGCCCAAGCCCAAAAACCTCTCTCCGATCACCGTCCGTACGCCGAGGGAGGAGTTCAGAGACGGTCCCCAAGACGCTCAACTAGAAACCGGTTGCGAGCCAGTTCAGAGACGCCCGAGGATCAGGACACTCCCCGAGATTGACAAGGTTCGTTTTTTGTTTCCAGAAAATGAGTGCAAACTAGTGAAGAAAATCAAAATTGCACAAAGTTTTGGTCTTTTGCTGTTATGGTTTCTTGGAAATTAAATTGAATAATTAGAGTGTATAATGGAGACTTAGATGTGATGTAGGTAGGGCTATTTATGCTTTAATTTCATTTCCAATCTGGAACTTGAAGATCAACTTTTATAGTGTCCTGCATTTATAGTGTGTTTGTCTTCAAAAGCTCATCAATTTTGTTTCTGGTGCTATGTGACTTCCATGAACAGGAGCTTGCTGAAAGGAATGTGAAGAGGAGAGAGCAGAGGAGGACATCGTTTTCAGACCTCTCTCATGATCTTACAATCAACATACTGTCAAGACTCCCTGTCAAGCATCTACTTCGATCAAAATGCGTTTGCCACACTTGGCTTAATCTCATTTCCACTTCCGACTTTTCCAAACTTCATCTCCAACAATCACTGGATGGTAACGGTGGTTGTGATGAAAAATTAATCTTTGTTGATCAAACCCTTTATTTTGTGGATCATGAAGTGCCCTACTCTTTGGCAAGGGCGCTACCAGACCGTATGGGCCCTAAATTTCCACACGAGTGGCTAAAAGTTATGAGTTCGTGTCATGGTTTGCTATGCGTGATGACGGACAGTGGCTTGCTTTTGTGGAATCCATGCAAAACTGAATTCAAGAAAGTACCAGGCTCTCCAATGGAACTTCCCACTTCTCGTAAACACTTACCGCCCTTTTACGGTCTTGGGTATGATTCCTTTTATGATGATTACAAGTTGGTCAGAGTGATCTCATTTCCCGCCGACAGCTACCAAACTGAGGTTAAAGTTTATTCCCTAAGGACCAATTCCTGGAAGAGAATTGAGAGCTTCCCATTTCATTTTTCTAAAAGATGTAATGGGGTATTTGTGGCAACATCCATGCATTGGTTAGTAATATCAGCCAATGATTTGATGAATACCTTTTCTGTGGCTTATCTTAACCTGACAGAGGAGAAATACGGACTGTTAAAACTACCTAAGTGCAAGAATAATTACTCGAAGAAAACTGATTTTGAGATTGGGGTTTTGAGAGGGCGCCTATGTGCATATTGTCATATCAGTAGTATCCATTTTGAGCTTTAGGTGATGAAAGAGTACGGTTTGGTGGAGTCTTGGACTAGATTTGTAATATATACTTCATTTATCACAGGGTGTATGTATTTTCGTCACTTGAAACCATTGTGCCTCTTGAAATCAGGTCGAATCATATTGAAGATAGGCCAAAAAGGTTTAGTGCTGTATGATCCAAAGCACAAAAGTTACAGGCACTTAATGATTCAAGGCATGCCACAGCAGTTTGATGCAGTGACCTATATGGAAAGCCTTGTTTCGCCTAATGCTGTTAATCCCGATGAGGCACATGGTTTCCGCCACAAGAATAGAGAAGAAAAGTGAACTAAATAGGTACTAATATTGCCTTCTTTCACTCTCTTTTAATGTTATCTTTATGTCAGATGCAAATGAGGATTTGATAGGCCAACTCTATATGGAATTTGATGTGAGAGTTATGCTTTTCCTCATGTATACCATCTGCACTCTTGCACAACATAAACATCTATTCGAGTCCTAAAGATCGGGAGAGGAAACAAACAGTAATCAATGTCACATTCAGTGGTTATGAATTCTCAGATGCTTAATGCAATATTATATAGTAGTATGGATTTCCTTGCTTCACCCTCTTATTCAGGTGTTACAGTCTTGAATTTGGTCGTAAAATTGTACCAGTGGCTGCAACAAGTTGGCTATATTATAGATAAGCAATGAGCAGTATGGTCATTACTGAACTGATACATGCCATGGGTGATCATGTTGTGTGCTTTTAATCTCTTCCAGTAGCTAGGACCAATGCAGTTTTTAGGTTGAATAAGGAAACTATGATCATCTTATCTCTTTTCTTTGCTTCCCTTTTTTATTCCCTGTCCTATTTCAAATGTCTTGATAGACAACGTATTATATATATATATATGTTAGGCATACGATGTGATGATATGGCATGATTCTGCAACAGGGTCCTGCATTGAATATTAATTCTGGTTCTTTTTGTTTGCTGGTTTTTCCTCAGACTTATGCTGCAATCTACTTTTATCATTACTAATTTTCTTCCTCTCAATTTTAATGTCTTCTGTTTATCCCTATATATATATATATATTTTTTTTTTTTTGCATTTCTTGTTTATGTGGCTGAGGAACAATATTTTTCAAAAAATAAAACTTAAGAATAGAGTAATTAGAGCATTTCGAAAAAAAAGAATTGAGTAATTAGAGAAGGAAAATGGGTTTTGCTCAGTTTCAAAAACCAATGGATTTTAAGATCAGATAAAGATAACTGTTCCCGCCAACATAATAAACAACCGTTGAGGGCAGTTAGTTATCTTGGTTTCCAAGCAAGTAGTACAACAAAAACTAGAAATGTGAGTTCAGTTGTTGAATTGAAATGAGATGAGATGGTGGAGAAGAGAGTGGCTGGTTTCTCTGCATCCACTGCCGTACCCTATTCTGGTGGTGATGTCACTGCTCTTCATCCTCCTCGTGCCAACGGCCTTCTCTCACCAGAAACCCAGGCGGCGGCCCAATCTGGCAGTCTCTGTTTCTCCCTTGTTCATCATACTGCTTGTGCACTGGCTGTCATTGTTTCCACAACTCCCCTCCCCCCATTTCTCCGTCCCCGTCTCTTCTTCTGCCGCTTTGCTTTCCGGTGAAGATCGACCCTCGACGGTGCCATGGGCTTTGGTTGTGTTTGTCGGGCTGTTACTTGCGGTGGCTACAGGGTTTCGTGTCTGTTACTTCTTTTTCATACTCCTCAGACTCTTTTACTTCTTGTGCAAGATTTTAGCTTTGCTTTTTCCTGTATATTTCAATTGTAAATTTTTTTAGCTACACAAATGTGTTTGTTTATCCTGTAAATATATGAATTGGTGAATGTAGGTGGTAATTTATTTAAGGTAAAAAATTCAATTTAGATTGTAACTTTTGTGTTTCGATTCAGTTTGATTCTTGATTTTTTTTTTTCAACAGTTTTTGTGTCCCAGAGAATTGTCAATGTCAAATATTGACTCAATTTGGTTATGAATTTTTAATATAAATAAAAAAAAAATGTAGTTACTGAATTGAATCATGGCACAAAAATTCTTGAACTAAATTAGATTGAAACAGGGAAGTTGAGGTATCAAGTTTTTCAGTTTATCTTTACATGGACCAAAGGCCCATTAGACGGCCCAACCCAAGGGTCATATAACCAGCATCGTTCATAGGCTTCAGAATTTTAGGTTTTGCGCAGAGCAAGAGAAATTAGAAATCGCAAGGTCCACGTCCACCAATGGCGTCGAGGGTTGTAGTGAAAAGCAAAGGCAAGGGCGGCAAGGCATCGAAGGGCGGCGCCGAGGATGGGAGTATTTCACAGTGCATAAAGGAGTGGAGCACGTGGACGATGAAGAAGGCGAAGGTCATCACCCATTACGGCTTCATGCCTCTCGTCATCATCATCGGCATGAACTCCGAACCCAAACCCCAACTTTCCCAGCTCCTCAGCCCAGTCTGATTCCTTCAGATCGATCACCATTCTACTATGGCTCGGTACCTATTTGTCTAATTATCGCGATTTTTTAGTTAGTATTTATATTCTGTAACTTGCTGATCTATGGATTTGGCTATGTGAAGGGTTTCAACTTTGAACTCAAATGAATTGGATTAAATAAAAATTTCAGTTCTGTCAGCTATTTTGTTCCTAATTTGGTTTCTTAAAAGTATCAAAGTTGTGTTCTTTAAGGGGAATTGATTTGCTTCTTAATATTGCACAACATGAGTGTGTGTTTAGGTCCTTTTTGTTTCTTTCTAATTCTAAGGATGTTGTTTCTGCTTGTTTTTGTGTCTTATGAGTTGGTGTTTCATATTGAATGGAGTTGATTGCATCTGCTCTTTGTTTGGATGGTTTGCATGCACAATTCATAGGATGTTAGTCTTGCATTTATTTTTTCAATTATTATTTAGTTTTATGTGTTTGCTGGATTTTGGTTCAGTTTCGACTTTCGACATTGTATTTACTGTTTCTGCTATTCTCATGGTTTTGCTCGTATGTTGCACTTTCTTTTCGATTTTCTTTAATAGTTGGTATCAACTTTTGTTTTGCAAAGAGCTCAAGTATAGGCTATGGTCTGGGTATGGAAACACCTTAAAGGAACAAAGTTTGAATCAGCCCTAGTGATGCTTTGTTTGAAACTGGCATAAATGTTTCTGCATTAGAACTGTTAGTAATCTTTTATATATATATATATATATAACTTCATGGTGTATTTGAAGATCACAATGCGATGATAAATCTCCTTGCTTTGTTGAGTTCAGTAATTGTAAATTAACTCTATTTTTTTGGAGAAGTTTAGTTTTCCCTATGGTTTGTTCGCAAATGAAGAAGGAAACAGCTGAAACAAACATCTGGTATGGTATACAATCATTTCCGCTGTATAGAGTGGTATGAAATGCTGTGGAATTGCAATTACTATTGTGAAAAAAGAGAAGTGAAGAATGTATGTGTTCTTATAATTTATAAACACAACCAATTGGCAACTGGATTAGGTTGTGTTTAAGGAATTATGTATTCTTCTTTTTCCACCATCCTAGGATGACACCTCTCCCTTGATCCTCATTATTGATTATGTGTTGCATATAGTTGTTTAAACATCATCTTGAGGTTTATTTGTTTATTTAAAGATCATTTGATTCCTTAAATTAAATGATATGTTTCCACTTGTATGCATGGATGTTTTAGTTTACACTTTACATTCAACAGCATGACTTCTTCTTCCTTGTGTTCTAGAAATTCAGCATATAATTTGGAGTTATAGTTAAATTTGTAAATGATCATTTGAACCTTTTGCTTTGCTTTTTTAAAGGGAAGTGGATTTTGAGATTTTTCTTTGCAAGTTCTTTAAGATTTTTCTCGGTTGAAACATTCTTGGAATGAAAAATTTCATATCTTTAGACTCTAGAGATGTTTTTTTTTTTTTCCAGAGGGGTTGTGAGACTGTACCATATTCTCTTGTTTTCCTTCTTATAAATCAAATTGGTTTATCTACCAATAACTTTACGAATTTTGTAACTTTTTGTTTTTTGAGCCAACGAATTTTGTAACTTAAATCTTAGTAACTTTTGTGTTTGGAATTAATTCGGTTTTGAACTTTTTTCAACTAAAAATGGTTCTTAAGTTTTGTGTTTAGATCAGATTTGGTTTTGAATTATTTTTTTAACCCAAAATAACCAACTTTATGTGTAACTAGTGTTTTTAAACGTAATTGTGTAACTAGATTTTTCATGTATTAAACGGTTTATGAACCGAGTTGTTAATATTTTAGCTAGACCTTCGAAGTCTTTGTTAGATTTGTCTATATGAGTGGGAGTTTGTCTCCCTTATGAGATTTTGCCATTGTTAACTTCGGATTTAGTTTAATATAAAGTTCGGTTGGTTAAAAAACAAAATAAAAAATAACACATTATAACATAGAATGAGTGTTATTTATTTATTGAATATATTTTTGTGTGTAAGGAAATGAAAATTGAAGATAATATTTTGTGAAGTACATGATCTGCAATGAAAAAAGGAAGTTAGTATAAAAAAGTCTAACTAATACCATTTGATTTTTATTTGTGTGTGTATATTTGAGTTGGTAATCGGGACGGATTTATATAGTCAATTGTGTATAATTTAACCCGCTATTTTTATAAATTTAATTTACCAATTATATTTTATTACTCTTTTTTATTTGATTACATTTGTTGATTTTTATGTTACCCCACATATTTTATTTTTTCTAAACAACCTCCATTAGTCTATTATTTTTTATAACTACCCGTATCTAACCACTATGGTGACGCAGTTGGTTATTCCAACTGTGTGAGT
>JAYMTE010002119.1:0-11798 GCA_036897545.1 Pelargonium fulgidum
CAATGTCAATAACATGAAAAATAAATAAATATAAGGGTATAATGGGTATTGTAAAATAATATTGGTCAATCTGTTAAACTTGACGGATGGAAAGGTCATGACATAATTTAGGTGAGTTTTTTATCTGAAAAAAAGTTTTTGACACACGTGATTTAAGTCGATGGTAAATGTTAGTAATGTGAAATTTCTCCATTATAATACATTTTCTTCTAGAAGTATTATATGTTTAAAATGTAATACTTAACTCATGCAATAAGACAAATGTCCTAATATGTGTTTAACATGCAAACAACTATAATATACAAGATGACAAATGTCCATATAGGTGTCAAAATCATAGTCATCTAATATACTTATAAATATGCATGTTTTACTCTTGTAAAATTCATCAAGTGAAATATCAAAGAAAGAGAATTAGTAGTTAGCATTAGTTTTCTTTTAATTCCAAGTTCTTTCATTTGTAGTTAGTTAGCCCCATAATCAACTTAACTTCACATTATGTTAATACATCTCCTAATAATTAAGTTTCACATTATTTTAATACATCTCCAAATAATTAAGTTACCTTATTTTAATGCATATCCTAATAATTAAATTTCACATCATTTTAATACATCTCCTAATAATTAAGTTACGGGTATGAGTTAAATTAAGAGGGTTGGGGTGGGCCTATGCCTGTTACAACTCACTCTTGACTTAGCCTTTATGTATTTATCTTGGGTTGGGGTTTGCATATGTCTGTTACAACTCACCCTTGACTATGTATTTACCTCTTCAGGTCGTCTATCATGATCATGAAATGCAAAACAAAAACCAAGAAATTCTCGGTTGTACATAAAAGAAGCTTATCGCTTCTCCTATGGTGTTTGCAAGTGTATATCAATTATGGTTCTAAAATTCATAAGCTTTTTCATAAAAAGTATGCGTCTGGTCGCGGATAAAATTGCGAAATGTTTTAGAACATAGTACTCGTGCCCACTAATTTGAAAAAAAAAAAGTTATTCATTAAGCAAATTAAGTTTACGAATTAAAAATCTTTGGTTTTTTGAAAGATGAATCTTTGTTTTTAGCTTGATTCAAAACATCTCTATTTACATTACTCAAAAGAAAATTTCATACACAACACTATTCTAAAGAACTTTCTCAAATTTATATTTCAACACATACAGATTATATTTTGGTATTAGTCGTATCATCACTTTTTATTTTTCCTTAATATTATGACTCTTTTTTGAATGATGTGTTGTTTCTTATGCAAGGGACATTGTCCAATGTATTGTTATTGCACATATATTGAACAAGTGTTACCGCCCATTTACATCCAATATCATTATTGACGTTCATGAGATAGATTTTATCTATATTGAATTGAATATTAAAAAATATGATGCTTATGTTAAAAAAGATTACGTTTGTTTAGCAAATGTCAGAATATCAGTTCTTATAGAAGCAACCAATGATATTAACAGAGGCTGGGTTGTCAGACCAGCAATTGTAGTTCCAATTGGATTCGTCCAACAAAACCCTACGCTTAACGGAGATTGTGAGGAAGGTCATATCCTTGATCTTGAAGATGATGCTGGAAGCATTCTTGATTGTACCTTCAAACACACAATTAGGACTGTGCAAAATAAACCTGAAACCAGTCAGACCGATCAAAAGATTCGGAACCGCTGCCAAAATCAAGTCGCGCGCGGGATTGAATGATTCGGGCAATCATCACTGTCCGTTCGGTAACAGACTGATCTACGGCTTGGATTTTTCCAGTCGGCCAAATAACCTGCCCGTCCGCTTATTATTTACCCTAATGCTAACACTTCACCCCCAAACCCTAAATCTCGTTAGTCGCTTCCTTTCTAGATTTTTCTCCACTCTCTCTCGACCTCACTTCCCTTCCTTTCTAGATTTTTCTCCACTCTCTCTCGACCTCACTTCACCTGATTTTCAATCTCTCTCTCTCTCTCTCTTCTCCATTTCTTTATACAGAAAACCTTATTTCTCCTCCATCTCCATCTTCTCTTTCCAATCTATCTCCATCTTCTTCCCTCATCGTAGTCTCGCTTTCTGCTCTAAATACCTCAACCCAAGCGACACCGCTTGCTCCTTCTTCTATGAACCCACCGAACCAATTCAATACCATGAAGTTCATGAACTATGACATCTCAGATCTCACACAACAATCGTCTCTATCTCTCTCTAAAACAACAATCTCCCTTCGACGGCAATGGCCACCACCGCCGCCACCGACATTGTCTCTAAACGGAAAGAATTAAAATTGGCGCGAAGTAGTAGTTGATGAAAACTGGTTAGATTATTTAAAGGGGATGATAGAATTTGGTTTAGACTGCACGGTCCAATCAAATGACCGGTTTATATAAAAACTAAAACAAAACAAAATTAGGCTAAGTGTTTGTTTGGGAACATTTCTCAAATGCTAGAAGTGAATTTTAAGCAATTTGTAAAAGCAAAGATTGTTTGTTTACAAAAGTAAAAAGAAATGCTTTTGTATCAAATATATAAATATTATGCTTGTGTGATATATATTATTACGGTTAAATTAAAGAAAATAGATAACTTCAAACCATGATTGACCGTATTCTAAAATAGTTGACCATTTACAAATCAAAATAAGTAAAATAGATAATTTCAACCAATGGTCGACTATTGTCTACAATAGTTGAGTATGGTTAAATAAATTATAAAATATGATTGATTGTGGTGTAAAACGATCAACTCTGGGTAAGTAATTACACAAAAGATTTGAATCCGTGGTTAAGAATGTTAATTCGTGGTGTGTCACACAAAAGATTTGAATCCGGGCGGGGGCTCTGCGCAATTCATTGAAGCGGGTATGAGTGTTAATTCGTAACGTGTCACGCTTTAATAGCTAGTTTCGTTTGCTACTTTTGGATCACCAAAAGGGCTCTCTGAGTCGACCCAATTCGTTGATGGACTCGTCTCCACCCGAATACCGCAAATCTTCTACTACCTTGGTCGTCGGCTCCAAGAACTACCTCTTCAAAACTCGCGAATCAACATTCTTATGCGATTCCTTGCATTTCATAAACACAAGCGTCCTTGGAGCGCCGTGGATCAACGAGGGTCCGATCCCTGGTCCGCAACTCAATCTCGCTCGTGCTCATCTTGATGGCAAGATCTATATCATGAGTCGTCGTGAAGATCGATGAGAACAGAACAATTGGGCTGCCATTTTCGATCTGGAGAAGAAGATTTGGAACTGCGCCGAGGTGCCGAGTCAGCTTCCTCCCGAGTTGGAATCGGAGGGTGAAGATGATAGTACATATATGCTTAAGCCCTGTTGGGGCCAATCCTCGCAATGCTCGGTATTTGATGTGCTACAATCAATCAAAACTCACTGCTTATCATTCCAACACTAACACAGCTCAACATTTCTCGAACAATCGATTGCGGCGCTGAGAGAAGTGTCACATTGTTTTGGGAGATGTTCTGGTTTCTTCCGTTGAAGATGTTGATTATTTGGTTGATTCTCTGTATGCTTATGATTTAGGAAATGATGCTCGTCGGTTGCCTGTGAAATGGGTGTACTCTCCGTCCTACAAAAACAAAAGCTTTTTTTGGATATGCTTCTGAATCGGAATGGGAGGTTGTGCTTGATTTGGGCGATAGTAGGTTGTGCCTCGCTATGTCGATGACATTTTGGGCGAGGAACCATTTCGAGTACTATACTGGAGGCTCCATAGTTGAGGTGGATTCTTCTCAAGAAAACGGAATTGTCATAACTGTGATATCTGACTTCTCTGCCCGGATTTAGGATCCTACTTACCATATCCGAGATTTCGTGTCTATGCTTCCTTATCCTCATGTGCAGGGTAATTAAATTGTTCCCGTATTTCTTGTTCATCTCAATTCTGTGACATGATCTTGGTTTCACAACCCGTCACTACTTGAACTTGCTATTAATTAGAAAAGATAAGTCCCTGATCCTGTGTAACACACTAGCTGGCTAGGAAAGATAAGTAAGTGGACAAAAGTTAGGTTCTTTAGTTGACGGTGTGAACCCAAAAAAATAAAACGATGCGTTTCACTACTAAGGTGGTCTCGGCTGACGTAACAGTTCACCTGAGCTGTCAGTCAAAACTGGACAATACAGGTTGGTTTGACTAAATTAAAGAAAATTTTAAAATTTCAGCACAACGCAAGAAGAAGATTAGTGCATGGACCACATGCAAAACGATAACAAGCTTTCACATTAGGGGGCGTAGAGTGTAAAGCTTATATTAGGCATTCAAGTATCAGCTTATTAGTTGGTCATTTACTGCATAATACATGAGTAGCAGTTGCTACCAAAAAAACAACTCCTGTCCCTTCCCTTGTTGGGTGTAGACCAGAGTTATTAAAAGCTATTCAGCACCAAATCTTGCTCTATCAAAAAGTTAATGGGCAGAGTTGACTTATTCCTTGTCATTATTTCTATGAATGTCATGATTGCTAGAAGGGTTTGACGGATGTAACAATCACAAAAATTGACTACTTGCTACGTGTTCCATCTTTCATTTTTGTTTCTTGTATGATCTGGGAGAGTTTATTTGACGTAGAGGATGATTAACATTCTATTTCTATTACATTGTGCTTTCCAGAGAAAAAATTGGTCTGCATCATTTCAAGCCCATAAAACCATTGGGTTGCGGTGATACTGGAAGGTACTATGTTTTTCATAACTTCATTGACGTGTTATATTGAATACATAATCTCCACAGTGAATGTAGCTGTCTATAATTTCCATGAGGCTGCCTGACCAGAATTTGTAAAAGTGTTCTCTTTGTATTGTTCATAGTTTTTTAATCGACATTCTGATATCTTTGATCCCATGGACAAGATTTGCTCTTTGTTATTTATATATATCTATTGGGGTCTGTTACATCTACTCCTGTGTTTGATTCATTAGAATTCAATGGTGCTGTCAAAAAACCTAATTCGAGTCAATTAGTAGCCTTAGCATCAAGAAGTTCGCTAATCACATGCATACTAAGAAACCTCAATATCAGTTTGGCCAATACTTAATTTAAGAAACTTAATCATAACTCTAATAGATAGTAATAAAAAAATAAAAACTAAGCCCAGCATTCAGAATCAATTAGATAGGCTGCAAATTTATTAAATGTCCTTGATTGTAAACAACCTAAAACTGATTTAAAACCAACCCATATTACTCAGCCCTTCAAATTTTCTTCTTCATCCTCCATAGACAACCTTAATGATGAAGTTGTTCATCAAATTTTGTTATATCAGTCTAGTAGTTATAAAGCACTGATAACAGACTGCTAATAGCATAATTAAATATTTGGCCTCTTACTATGGTGATCATGGAACCAGTAGTGAAAAAAGGTATAAATATGAGAATCTTGAGAAGATAATCAATGTGCTGGAAGTGTTGAGATCTGCTCTCTGTGTGGCTTAATATCCTCTCTTTGTTCTAGTAATCAACTACTTTCTTTTTCAGTAATTGTTAAAGCTTCTGAAACAAAAAGAGATTCTAAGTTCTACATTATTGAGAGTGGTTAATTTTTAGATTGGTCATTACTAATAGTATCCTTTAGCAATGTTAACCAACCAACTGAATACTTAACTCATTCTGGTGCATTGACATTTTCTTCAAATGGATATATATTCTTCTTCTGCTACTGCTGCTGCTGCTGCTTCTTTATTTTAGCTTATTTCAAAAACTGTTTCCAGTTTCCAGCTTGCCTAGGGTCTTGTGCAATTCCTGAGGTGTTAACAATTTCATGGAGACATTTAGCTTTGTTAATTAACCTATTTTGGCATTTGCTGCAGTGTTCATTTGGTGGAACTGAAAGGTACAGGTGAATTATATGCTATGAAGGCAATGGAAAAATCTGCAATGTTGAATCGTAACAAGGTATGAACATCCAAGAGAGCCACGATTCAATTTTTTTTTAAAGGTCCATGCAACAGCTTTCTTACTTTATGCAAAATATATACCATTGATTTTAAAAGGACCAGCTGGTACTGCAATGTTTATGCAGGTGCATCGAGCATGCATTGAAAGGGAAATCATTTCGCTACTGGATCATCCTTTTCTTCCTGCACTTTACACTTCCTTTCAGGTTTACCCTGTTACTCTAACTTCCTTTTAAAGAAGGAAAAAGAAATGCAGAAGACTAGAGCATTAACATTGTTAGATGCAGATGTACATACATAATATGTATGGGCGAAAAAATAAAAACATCTTCTCTATTGCAATGATGAATGGCTAGTTGTGTAATGTAAATTCAACTAGTTCCTGCTGTATTTGTAAATCTTAGCTCAACAGAAACTCATAGTTGCTTCTAGCGGATCTTGTGCATCTCTTTTTTTTAAGCTTCTAGGACAAAGGTTATTCGGCTCCTTTCTTTGTTATATTTTGTACAGATGGATTGAACATTTATTCTCACTTCTCAGTAGTAGAACAGTACTTGTAGTGCCACATGATTACATCCATCTTTCTGAAGTTATAAACAAAAATAATCATGTACTGAAATATAATTAGGAAAAGGAAAAGGAAGCTGAATGTTTTCAACTTTTTGTTCGAAATCAAATATTTCTATGGTATGAAAGTTACTTATCATCTCCTATCTCTTCTTTTTATTTGTAATTTTCATCCGAACATGATTCTCATTAAATCATTACTCAAATAAACTTTGCTGTTAAAACAATGTGATTGAGAACTACATCCTTGGTTAATTAATAGTTCTGTTTTCTCAATAACAGTAACATTTACTGAATTTCCTTTTTCTCTTCAGACATCTACGCACGTTTGTTTGATAACAGACTTCTGCCCTGGCGGAGAGTTATTTGCCCTGCTTGACAAACAGCCTATGAAAATATTTAGAGAAGACTCTTCGAGGTACTCTTGGTTGTTGAGATTACATTTTCCATTTAGGGATAGTGAATCTATGATCTTTATACACCAATCTGATGCATGCAACATGGAAAACTCCTAAACCAGGCACAGATGAAGGCCATACATCTATTTGTTACCTTTTTTAATTAAGATTATAAATATATAAGTTTCTTATCTTTGTTTTTGCTCCTATTTTGAGAGATATGTCACAAGAATAATAAGTTTGAGGTCAAAACCTTAACTTTTTTCTCTAGTTCATGTCTGTGCATATGCGAGCATGTCTGAGCAAAGAGCAATGCAATGTTGACATGGCACAAGCTTTTCCTATAGGGTTCTGTATCCATCAAAATTTTAGTGCTTCATGCTATGGAATTGGATCTGCATACATCTACATTACTTATTCATAAAACCTTTTACTACTTTGATTGCAACTTGTTTACATCTTCAGGTTCTATGCAGCAGAAGTTATTATTGGCTTGGAGTATCTCCACTGTTTAGGTATGTAGACGAAATGATAACTTATAGCTTTGTTAGATCTATAACTCTATCATCCTCAACTGTTCTTTTACCATTTTTGCCTGTATTGTATGTTTGACGATGTTAATAAGCTGAATATGTAAGTCCTTCACAAAGTAGGAGAACAGCAACTTAAGGTATTATGAGATTTTATATTTAAGGCCCTGATTCCGAATTAGTTAAAGTAAAATTTTCAGATATAATGAGGAACTTGCTAAACTACTCCAATCCAAAAGCCCAAGTTATTAGCTGGTGTAGCCCAACACATATATAAAGCAGTTTCAAACTCCGTACACTTCCAATGTGAGATACTTCAACACTGACTCTCATGGGCAGGCCAAACACAATGGCTTTGCACGTTAAGCAAGAATTAACAGGGACGCAAAACAAACCAGTTTTGATACCATGTTGGGTTCCATCCTGCATTGGCTAATGTCATTGGTGGAATGAGTCAAAATCTACACACTTTTAATGCGCGATGATCCTCGTACATAAGTAGTACATATCTTACTGTTAGCACTAATTGTGGTAAAAAAACAATGGTAATGCCAGTTTCTCTATAGGCCAGAAAGAATATCTATAGACAGTGACTGAGAAGACTTGTCTGTGAGTTGAAAATGCTGGATGAGAACTTTCTTAAATTTTATTCATAGATATGTTGAGTGAAACGATGACATCCCTTACTGATCAGTATGTTAGGAAGATCCTTGCTCAAATCAGTGATGTGTGTGCATTCATATTGCCATACTAGAACTGTTCAATCTCTAAACTGCGATGAATTTTCTGCTGACTAATAATGAGGGAAGATTTCTTTGGTTCTAATTATTACTGTTATCTCACTGGGTATACAGGAATAATTTATCGGGATCTGAAGCCTGAGAATATTTTAATTCAGAAGGATGGACATGTTGTTTTAACGGACTTTGATCTTTCGTTCTTGACAGCCTGTAAACCTCAGGTACTTTTCTGCATTTCTATTAGTAGCTGTATGCCTAACTGTCAACAGATCCATATGGAAGCATTATGGCTTACGCCCAGTGAACGTTAATTCAAGAGGACAACACCTCATAACTGTTCTGGAGCATAACAGTGTTTTTTCTGCAACTGCCTTTCTACTTGTTACTTATACTCTATAAACAAAATTCTTTGCAGATCATTAAGCAGTCATCGCCTAGTAGAAGAAGATCCAGGAGTCAACTGCCACCAATGTTTTTTGCAGAACCAATTACACCATCTAATTCATTTGTTGGAACCGAAGAATACATTGCTCCTGTATGGCGAATCTTCCTTCATTCTTATCTTCAACTGATTCATGATGTTGTATCGCACGGAGAGAAATGTCTATATTTTTATTCAGCTTCAGAATTTGCTAACATCCTGGGCAAGTCTCCAAAACACTGATTTTCTTGTGTGCTGTCATATGCTTGTGCAGGAAATTATCACAGGTGCAGGCCATACTAGTGCAATAGATTGGTGGTCTCTTGGTAAGTGTTTAATGAACAAATTATAATATGATATCATTACTGTTGAAATGTTTTCTTATAAATAGAAGGAAAGCTTTGGTTTGGTGGCATCTATATTCTCTCAAAGTGACTACTTAGTAAAAGGCCAAAGAATGGAGACCTGGCCCATTAGTCTCTTTCTCATGTAAAAAAGAATGTCAAAAGTTGTCATTAACAACATATCAGGGATGTCAAGCCCCACAAGCTATAATCTATGGTTAATGGTGATGCTAATTGATGTGTAATTACAAGCTATGGAATATTAATCTTGGTCAAAACAAGTAGAAGACACATGCAGCTATTCTGCCATGGAATGATTCTATTTTCTTTTTACATACACTTCTAGATATTCTAGTAATTTGCTTCCTGAAGTGTATTATGCCTTATTTGGCTAGTGTTATTGTTGATACACGATTCATTTATCATTGGAATTTAGGTATTTTGCTATATGAGATGCTCTATGGCCGCACACCTTTTAGGGGAAAGAATCGGCAAAAGACATTTTCCAACATATTATACAAAGATCTCACATTCCCAAGTAGCATTCCGGTAAATCTTTAAATTCCTGTGCAGCTGTGTTTGTTACTACATTCAAATGAAGAAACTCCTCCCTATAGGGATTTGACCAATTTGGTGGATTATGCGTCATCTTTTGCTCTTGATAAACTTGGATTATGTGGATTAAGGACATGTTGAAAGAAATTAGATTATTGATTCCTGTTTACTTTACCAGAATCCACTTATCGGAACACAAGAAATATCTCAATTTATGTTTTTACTAGACAGAATTTGTTACTATAACATGAATTTCTTTTTAGACCCGTGCATCTTATCGCCTATTTGCTGTTCTTTGTATTTCAATGTTACAGGTAAGTCTCGCAGCTAGGCAGTTGATTAATGCATTGTTGCAAAGAAACCCTGCCAACCGCTTAGGATCAAATACCGGTGCCAACGAAATCAAGCAACACCCATTTTTTCGAGGAATTAATTGGCCTCTCATCCGCTGCATGGTAATGATATTTCCTTCCTTCTTTTCCTGGATATACATACTTGGCCACAAGCAAGTACAAAATAATTTGTACTTAAAGGGCAGCCAATGCACGAGACACCCACCATTTGGGGTATGGTGGGAGGGTCTTTTGGTTCTTAAAAATACTATTAGCAAATTTGATAGCCTGATCAAATATTAAACCCAATGTAGTTTTAAGGAACTCCTATTTTAGAGGCTTAGCCATCGAGTTCAGACATTCTCAAGGGTTTCTCGGTCAATGCACGAGACTCCCACTATTGAGTGGTCTAGCAGGACGGTCTTTTGGTTCCTTTAAAATATAACTCTCTCCCCAAAATAAGTATCCTATTTCACTAGCATTTTTGTCTTAAATTAAGTGTATTTTCTTCTTCCTAGGAAGTTAGTCATGGGTGAATTTTCAATAGTGTCTCTATAATATGTTAGTTAGTATCCCTTAAGCTGGTTACAACACATGCACACAAGAATAAAAGAGGATACATACAACACCAATTACTTTCTCCTTCATTTTCTCAAAATAGGAAAAAAAAAAAGAAAAGAAGAAAAAAACACTTATTTTGAGACGGAGGAAGTATTATCAAATTCGACGGCCTTAGTGAATCTTAAACACTACATATTTCTCAAGAACTCGCGTACTTCATAAGCTTACACATCAAGGCAGTCAGTTTCGTGCAACTGCAATCACTTATCTCGAATCTCTGTCTTTCTGAATGCAGACCCCACCACCATTAGAAGCACCTCTCGAACTAATCGGGAAAGACCCAAAAGCAAAGGACGTTAGCTGGGATGATGACGGAGTGCTCTCTATGGATATGGATGTCGATTTGTTCTAAAGGTTTGCATCATTTCTAGCTTCTGCATTAAGGAAAATCACTGTCACCTATCCAAAGATCTACCAATCCATCAAAATCGTCTTTGTCAATATGGCCATCACAACTTTGTGTTCCATAGGCTGTGGATATGATATATACATATACAATGAGATTGAGAGGACAATGTGAACTGCTACTTCACAGCAGTTTTTGTTATCTTATAATTATTCGGATTCCATAATGCTATATATAATTACTGGCATCAGGCTGTATATTATTTTGCACGAAGAATTCGAGTTCGGGACATGTAGAGAAATTTAAGCAAGACTTGATGCAACACTAGGGTTTCAACTTGTTATTTTGGCTGGGGATCATGTTTTGTGGAGTGTGCAGGTAAATACAACACACACTGGGAAAAGCCATTATCTGTACATTGGGATCTTTCCATGGAGCTTAGGCTCTCATCCTGTTTTAACTATCTAAATAAATGTTGCAAATAAATTTTTCGATTAGTTTTATGCATCTTTTGTTGTTATGATCCTTGAGCTACCTATAAAAAGTAGTGGAAACCGCATATGTTCTTATCGAACTCTGTCACTTGTAATATGTATCAATGCTTGGTGAAACATAATAGAGCCGATACAAGTTGCCAATTAGGAACACGAGTTTTTACTTACCGGACTCATTTTAGGCCTACGACTCAAATATAAACATTCGTTGGGATGCAGATCTAAACTTAGTGACAAGAGTAACAATCATGAACTACTTTCAATCAAGCAAGTTGTAAGGATTATTCTAATGAATTTTTTGAAAATTGGAATAGAAATGAGAATGAGATTCTCGTTACAAAACCATTTTGTGACCAAAAATCTGAATCCAAACACGTACAATGATAATCTCATTACCATTTCCATTCTCAATTTCCATTCCTGAACAACTTATTTTTTACAATACAAACGCTACCTATGGGTAAAAAATGAGGTTTTCTAAACACATAAAGCAATAAAAATATCAGCAACAAAAGGCAATGCCTGAGCATGAACACTTAATCTTGCATA